>JBBMOC010000066.1:24062-35104 GCA_037975185.1 Centropyge bicolor | reverse complement strand
TTGATATCTACAGATAAATATTTAAGATTCTTGATAAAAAAATATTCCATAAGAATAAAAAAAGCTTTCAAGTTGCTGAAGTCATGTTTTTATTATAATTCTTCGGTATTTGCATTTCTCACCCACAAACTTAATACGTCATTAATTTATTTTGAAACTCTCAAGCGGATGTGATGTATGTTATTGCCTCGGCTCTCTTGACAGCTGGCGTCTCGCAGCATGGACAACATGGAGAAATGGCCTGAGATAGAGAAAGCGGCGGCAGGAAAGAGACGCGAGCTGGTCCTGCAGGGTCCGGCTGTGGACGGGAGGATCTCCTCGGAGGGGGGACTCACCCGTGCGGTCTACACCCTCACACTGCTCAACTACCTGGAGGTGAGCCAGTGCCCGAGTCTGACCGAGATCCACGAGGACATCCGGCACCTGACGAGCCTCCAGAGCCTCATCCTGTGCCGGAACAAGCTCGCCTCGGTCCCCGGGGTCCTGGCCGACCTCAAGTCCCTGAGGGTCCTGGATCTGTCGGTCAACAACCTGAAGGCTTTACCGGAGGGCATCACCCAGCTGAAGGAGCTGAACACCCTCAACGTGAGCTGTAACAGCCTGGAGGTGCTGCCGGAGGGACTGAGCCAGTGCACCAAGCTGTCCACCATCAACATCTCCAGGAACAACATCACCGCCTTCCCCCCGGACTTCCTCTCAGAGAGACTGGACCTGCTCAGCACGCTGGTGGCTTCTGACAACTCCATCCAGCAGCTGAGTGGAGACATCCACAAACTGGCTGCTCTGAAGGTGAAGCTCATCCAACACCAACCACCTGAGTCATCTCATCCAAGCTCAGTGCATCATGGGAAATCCTGCCCAGCAGTCTAGGTCTAGTCAGTCTAGCTTTTAACAAGAGCTGTTACTGGTTTTGGAGTCAATTTAAATTATAGCTAACCAGGTTTCAGGATATTCAGTGGATCACTACCATGTCAGATTTTTAAACGCAATATACTGTTTGTTGTTTTCAACCCATGCACTTGCTTGTGTCCTCTTCTCCCCAGGTGCTGGATCTCTCTAACAACAAGCTGAGCGAGATCCCCTCCGATCTGAGCGACTGCCCCAAGCTCAAGGAGATCAACTTCAAAGGCAACAAGCTGAGCGACAAACGTCTGGAGAAGATGGTCAACGGCTGCCAGACCAAATCCATCCTCGACTACCTAAGGGGGCGGGGCAAAGGGAAGCAGGGAGAGGACGGAGGTGACGTGGACGGGGGTCGCAACGCAGAGCGGGGGAGAAGGCAGCAGCAGAGGAAGAAGAAGGAGAAGGCGACAGACAAACAGGAGGAGGAGGAGGAGGAGCTGAGTAAGATGGTGGTGAGGGTTCTCCACGTTTCGGACAGTCCTACAGCGCTGACGGTCAAAGTGAGCGCCGAGGTGAAAGATGTCCGACCGTACCTGGTGTGCTGCGTGGTCAGAGGCATGAACCTCAAGCCTGGGAACGCCCTCAAACGCTTCCTGGTGGCACAGGTGAGGTCAGACATTGGACCACCTTTAGCGTTGACTGATAGGATGGCGTAGTGAAAAAAAAACTCACCTGTTTGTTTTTCCAGACGAAGCTTCACGATGAATTGTGTGGAAGAAGAACCACCGCAACCATTGCGACTCATGACGTGCAGCTCCTCAAAGCGCCACTCGTTTATGACGTCAGACCGCCGACCCAGCTGAAGGTAGGCTGACATTCTCAGATTTCAAGTCAATTCTTATGCCAGTCCAACATTAAAGGTCTGGATTTCTAATGAGAGCTTGATGTTTGTCAGATTGCGCCGCTGGGTCGGAGGGAGATGACGGCCGTCGAGCTGATAAGGCACCTACAGCTGGAGGCTGACGAGCTGAGGAAGCAGAAGAAGAGGCAGAACGTCTCCGGCCTCCACAAGTCAGTGCAACTTCCAGAACCAGCTTTGGCTCCGTCAGGGAGAGTGACAGGTCCTCAGTAGTTGACAGCAGCCTGAAGTCAAGAGAGAACATTTTGGGTTAAAACCTTAAGCTTAAAATGTACATTGACCTTCAAAATAAAAGACAACTCATATAAAAAAGACAACACTTAACATTAGAGAGATGCACAACACATCTGTATGAACTGCCAGTTGTTATGTTTGGACACATGAGGGCAGTAGAAGTTGAACCACAGCTTTAGTCTGATTTATTTCAACTTTCAACAGGAGCAATAGATGTCATTAACAGATTAGTGTCAACATATTTTAAGGCATCACAAGCTTGTTGAGCCCAACATTTTGTCTGCAGGTACTTTAAATAAAAGCTGAAAAAATAGATAATTTAGAGATTTTTATTAATGACATATTCAAATTATGATTCTTGACATGACAGACTAGTGTTTCAGTTTGTGGTTAATGCATCACGCTGTCAGTCCTACATGACTTTCTGCCTCTTTAATAGAAACCAATCAGGAAGATAAAACAACTACTTACACACACTAAATAAGGATGTAGTTTCTCTCAACAATGTTCTTTTTCACAGATACCTGCAGATTCTGCAAGGAAAAGCTCTGTATCCCTGCCTCGTGGATGCAGAGGGACATGTGATCTCATTCCCACCTATCACCAACAGTGAGAAGACCAAGGTGTGTGTGTCTGTTTTCCACCTGGTTATCATTACTATATACTTCATATTAAATTGATGTTTGCAGAAAAAAATAGTGCATCCATTAAAACGTGTGACCTGCGTGTCGGCTTCACTTACCCACAGTGTGTCTCTGTCTTTTCATGATATAACAGATTAATTACATGATCAGCTAATTGTACTTGTCAGATCAAGAAGACGACCAAAGAGTTGTTCCTGGAGGTGACGAGTGGAACCAGCCTGCAGACCTGTAAAGACGTAATGGACGCTCTGATTGTAGTAAGTGACATCACCTGTGTTAGGTGTTCTGCCACATGTAAATAATGTTGATTATTCAATGGGTATCCAAATCCATACTACATACTGTTTAATGCTGCAGTTTTACACTCTGTGCTCTTAGAAATGCAACACAGGTATGTAAAGGTCACTTCCTGTTTCATCACAGAAAATGGCAGAGCTGAACAAGTTCACAGCAGAGCATCAGGAGGAGGTGGGCTCAGACGTGGAAGAGGACGGCCCACAGGAGCCGGTCGCCAGCCGCGACGCCTCCAGCGAGCTGATCATCCAGCAGGTCCGGACAGTGGACCAGGACGGGAACCTGAAGGTCGTCTACCCGTCGAAAACAGACTTCTCCAAAGACGTCAGCAACTTGAGGGTTATTTGGTAGACCTGTGGTGGATAAGTTCTGATGTTCACCTCCGCTAACATGCTACATGAAGCCATTTTAACAGATTAACATTGTGGAACATTAAGGCTAAGGCTAAGTCAAAATGACATCCCTTTACTTCAGGGAGCGCCGAAAACCTGATCCTAATAGGATTTTTTGTGAGTAAGGGAAAATCCAGCAGCAGTTGATTGTTGATGAATGTTAACATTTCTGGTTAATGTACAGCTTTTTTTAACCACATGGAATAATACTTTAATAATCCTTCCTGGAAACATGATCAACAGACTGTACGTCCAAACCTCCTTATTTTTATATAATTTACAAACTGAAGGTAACGTATCTCTTGTTAAAATGAATTTTGTTGAACTGACATTGACTGTAACTCTGGACTGATCACTCTTCTGTAGTAGTGGAAGGTTTGTATGACAGCTCATCTAAACAACTGTAAGTATTGGCATTTTCCCTTTAAGCAGCAGCAGCACATGATGTCTGAATTCCACTGAATTAAATTTACTCCTGATTGCATCCTGATTGTTTCAAGTGTGTCCAAGATGAAAGAGTTTGCCTGACAGGGGTTGAACACCTTTTCATAACGAAGCTGAATAGTAATGAAATGTAATGATAGATTCTGGCTCCCCTGACACCCTCCTCTCATCAAACATCCCATTTCACTGGCCTGGTATCCTCGGTGATTCCTGCACTACACAAGTGTTCACCTGTCACCTATCACTGCTGGTAGGCTGAGATGAATGTCAGGGTAGGAGATGAGATTAACAGCTGTATGTCAGTGGAAGGTCTTTCCTCCACCTCCATGTTCACAAAATAACTCCACAAAAATCCCATGTTGTCAATAAAATCAGTATATTCAAGAGACTTGGAAGAAAAAGATTGTTTACTCTTGAACATTCACAGCTTCTATGTATCAAAAAGACCCCATCATATTATAAAAATAACCTGAATCACATTCACAATGTGTTAATATTTTCTTTACAAGATGACACCTGTACCTGAACCTATTAAAAATACAGCAAAACATGGCAAACAAATACGACTGGATCGTTTTTGTAAAAATACAACCACAATTTGTCAAATTCATGCACTTTGTAACTGTACTGAGACATAATTCACAAAACTAAACCGCCATGTCTTAAACATGAAAAGAGACATTCCCTGAAGGTGAAACTGAGAAAAGCTAAGCAGAAGTTTGACGCTACGCTTGGCTTTGAAAGTAGAGAAGTTTGCGGAGGAAATTAAAGGAACCAGGCATTTGCTTGTAGAGCCCTTTGGCAGAGTTTTGGGAGACTTCATGGTTTACCTGGAAATGAGCACAGTCAATAATTAGATGTGTGTACGTTCAAAATGAAAAGGACTAAATTATCAAAGGGACTTAAAACAGCCTCAGCTAATTTTGCTGCTGGGATAATGAGAACTCACCATCATCAACATTGTGACCAAATCATCAGTGGCAGCACTTTCCTCTAGAATACGGTCCAGTGTCTCCACATACCAGGAGCCGGACTGGGTGTCTCTCCAAGAGACGTAACCTGCATTCGTCACATGGTCAAAGCGGTATTAGAACGACATACACAGGAAGTCAGGTGTAGCTCTGACATGATTCCGTTCATGAAAATAGGAACAGATGCATGAATGCAGCACACACCAGGAAATGTGGAGTAGGACACCAGGATGTCAGACGGGGTGGGCAGCGAGGCTCTGGCATCCGGTTCATCAGACATGCTCAAAGAGTCGCTGCTGGACGACGTGGGGATGGCGTCCGTCTGATCGTCTTCTCGACCGATGGATGGTTGGACCTCGTCAGGGGACACCTCAAAACCTGTGTCTCTTTCATCTTGAAGGAAATACAAATATGTCCCAATGAGACCACTTTAAATGTGTGTGTATCCTTCATGTGTTGCAAGTAGAAGAAGAAGTAGAAGATTATGGATTTTACACATGACTTTGTTACTGATTTGATATGTTCAGTGTTAGCTACCTCCTCCACAGGCCTGGATGAAGAAAAGTTTGGGTTTGCCCTGTAAAGACGGACAGTGTTGGCCGTTGAGGTAGTTTGTGATGTACTGCACTGGGACAAACTGTCCGTCCACGCCGTACACAGCTCCAGGGAAGCGGTTGTGGCTCACCTGTAAACATACATATGAGCAGGATCTGAGTTTGACTATGCCAGAGAGAAATTTGTGTATTTTATTATGTGTCTGAATGACATCAACTGATTTGAACTATGGTTATAATAAAAAGCCATGTCCCACCTCAGTCCCATGGGACAGCATGATGACCACACAGCAGTCATACTGTGAATGGTCCTTCTTTGATAAAGCTGACAGCTCATGCTTGATTTGCTGAAAGGTGGAAGTGAATGTTAGCTTTGCAACCACAAAGGTTCACATGTGATTTCAGTACCGGGAAGCAGCAAAAATGGTTCTCACTCTTTGTTTCAGGTTTGTCTTCACTTCCACAATGAAGTTGAGCGCCTTAAATCTGCTCTCCAGCTTGTCACAGTCTATGTTGGAGCCTTTGCGGTTGTTCAGCTCGCTCTCAGGATCAAACTCCACGTTGTTTATGATGAGGCAGTGACCGCTCGGGCTGGCGTCCATTTTATAGCACTGAAACACACAAACACAGAATAAAGACGCAGACAAGGAGATTTAATAAGACGATGTGCTTCTGCAGCATTTGTCCCCATGGTAAATAAATGGTGCTCACCTGGATACTATCCCGTCGAGTCCGGCCTTGGTACCTTGGTCTAATGTACTCCCTGTCAGGTGCTGTGACATGAGCATCAGTGTGTGTTAAGCATCAAGGAACAGATTATTACTAATATAGAGCTTAATCAAATAATAAAGTGCATATCTTACATGGAGTGGGAGCAGGACTGGGTCTCTGTATTGGATAGACAGGGACTTCATCTTTTCTTTGTTTATCCACTTCCACTGGAGGAGCTGTTAGACCAACAAACAGCACATATATGAGCAATATATTCCAACATCAGAGGGATGCAAATTATTGTAATGGTTAAGTGACAGACTTACAGAGTGGGAGAGGCTGGACAACAGGGCGAACCAGCTCGGTGGGGGTCGCAGGCTGTAGGTGAACTGTTGGGGCTCCATTCTGCAGGAGCTCTGCCAAACTGTGCTGCCCTGTCTCCTGAAGACACTGCAGAAATAACGGGAAGGCTCGACTCCCACGGGTCTCCAAGTCCCGGACCAGCTGTCTGGCCTGATCGCGCCTGGTCCCGGAGCTCTGACAGGACACACAGTAACAGGTGTGTTACCTGAAATGATGAAGTGTTGCTGTGTGTTCATGATCAATGCTGAAACCTTGTCTTACCTTTATCTCATCGATCATGTCTTGGGTGAAAACCCCCTTTTCAAGCAGGCCATCATACAGCTTTGACGGGTCCAGGTCTTTCACCAGGTTGGTCCTGTTGCGCTGAAGCAGCTTCTTGTGTTTGTCCTCCATTCAAAACCAACGAGTGACGGAGAAATATCCGAAAATAATTTGTTAGTATTACACAGTCAGTCTGTGTCTCAAAACGACCCCAGTTGTTTGAGAACGTCAAATGATTCCTTGTTCCTGTACGAAGATCACAAGTTTCCCTTTCATTTCCCTTGTTTGTGCTCGGTTGCGTTCACCACTTCCTTGTTTACATCACCATCGTCTCTGATTGGTCCGCCGAAAGAGTAAAGAGAGGAAAAAAACAGGGTGCGTTTGTTTTCTCTCACGTCGCGCCGCTATCACACGATCCACCCACCTCAATACGCTCACAGTCAAAATGGCGGCGTGCCGGACAATAAACCGAACACACACACAAACGAAGCATAAGGTGTCACCAAATAATCTTCCAATATTACTTCCGACGCCTCCCCCTCCTCTGCTCCTCCCTCGCAGCAGCAGGTTATCAGCTCGGCCCGGAGGGAGGAACTGTGGGATGCTGCTGAACACACCCAGTGCATTTCGCCGTCTTTTCTCATCAGCCGTCACCAACAAGCCGAAGAGCAACAAAACCTGCGGCAGATATGTGGCGCAGTACCGGCTGAGCGCGTCTGACTGAGGTGACCGGGACCGACGAGCTGATGAATCAAACACACACACACATAGACAGACATAGACATAGACAGACAGACAGCTTCTACTCAACTAACCCAGAAAAAAAACTGCGTGGTCGTTTTTGTCCTCGATGAAAAACGTCAGTGTCACATGTTCGTGACACATCAGCAGGACTGTGATGTTGTAATGTCTGTAGCTGACAGCTTACCTAGCTTGTGTAGTTAGCATGCTATAATGCTACTCGGTCCATCATCCTGCATCACTAAAAGCTTCACGTCAATATGGAGGAAGAGCTGCTCCACGTTTGCAAATCAGCTACATGTCATGATGTCAGGTGTTCAGACTGACTCCACCTGATGGTGCTGTGATGTGTTGTAGGTGGCTGTGATGGCAGGGTCCAAGATGTCTGTGCCGCTGGCTGTGCTGGTTCTGCTGTCGGTGCTGCTGACAGGAGCAGCACATGCGGGGCCTGAGATGGACCCGTACAAAATCCTGGGAGTGACCATGAGTGCGAGCCAGGCTGAGATCAAGAAGGTCTACAAGCGACTGGCAAAAGAATGGTACATATTATAACACCACCCTCAACTGTTTTCTATATATAGATCTCATTTGATTTTTCACTAATGAGCATCATCTTCTCAAGGCATCCTGACAAGAACAAGAATCCAGGTGCTGAGGACATGTTCATCAAGATTACCAAGTCTTATGAGGTGAGTCACTTTATAAAATGGTGTAGTATCTCTTGGTGTGTGTGAGTAAAAACCATCAAAAACGTCTGCCATGTTTGTTCCGTCCCAAATCCAGATCCTGTCCAATGACGACAAACGCGCCAATTACGACCGTTACGGGCAGACGGATGACACCCAGCCGTACGGCGGCGGGCGCTACGGCCACCGCCACGACAGCTTTTACTTCGACGAGTCCTTCTTCAACTTTCCCTTCAACAGCAAGAACCACAGGGACTTCGCTGACAGCAAGTACATACTGCACTTCAACCAGTACGTCAACGACGTGGTGCCGGACAGCTACAGGAGGCCGTACCTGATAAAGATCACCTCCGACTGGTGCTTCAGCTGCATCCACATCGAGCCCGTGTGGAAGGAGGTGGTGCAGGAGATGGAGACTCTAGGTTCGGAACGAAGCCTGTGAATCGTCCAGGATTGTCCGATCGATGAAGTGGCACAGTTGAAAAGGATGACGTGTGTGTTTGTTGATGTCCCGTCTTTACAGGTGTCGGGATCGGTGTGGTGGATGTTGGCTATGAGAGACGGTTGGCCAATCACCTTGGCGCTCATCGCACCCCGTCCATACTGGGAGTCATCAACGGCAAAGTGACGTTTTTCCACTACGCTGTAGCAAAGGAGCACCTGAAGCAATTTGTAGAAGACCTTCTTCCTCAGAGGCTTGTGGAGCGGGTGAATATACTAAAACATTACTTTATATGTAAAATGTAACGTGAACCGATTTCTAAAAGACAGTCTCTCTGTTTCAGGTCACAGACAAGAATGACCTGCAGTTCCTGAACAGCTGGCATGAGCTCAACAAGCCACATGTGCTTCTGTTCGACCAAGTGCCTGGAGTTCCTCTGCTCTACAAAGTAATTCCATGTGAAATATCCCTCAGATGTTACTGACAGTAAACGTCTCATCAACACGTTAACACTTTATCTCTGCATCTCCGCAGCTGACAGCTTTTGCTTATAAGGACTACTTGCAGTTCGGCTACGTGGACCAGGGCCTGTCAGAGACGGCCAATCTGCAGAAACAGTTCAATATCAACACTTACGCTCCGACCATGCTGGTCTTCAAAGAGAACATCGACAAGCCAGCTGACATCATACAGGTAAGTCAGGGAGGCTGAGTTAGTCCAGGATGAGCCATGATCCTCTCACCTGTTACCAATGAACCTGTTCACCTGTGGAGGGATCCAAACAGGTGTTTTCACAGTCTGTTGTTGCTCCTGTCCCGACTTGCTTCAGATGTTTGAAAGTCAGAATAAGCAGATATTTACACAAACTGAGTCATGTCAGAAAGGATGAGCACATGACGACACTCAGCTCTCACTCTTTACTCTTTTTTTTTTATTATTATTAACAAACATCAAACAGGACCAAAGACAACACAATCATAAACAAAGACATCACTGCACAAACAAACTGTCCAAATGTGACAGACCAAAACAAAACATACCACACCATTACTGAAAAAAAAAAAACCCAAAAAAACAAGACTAAATAAAACAGACAAACAAACAAAACAAAACAAAAAAGAGCAAAGGACAACACTGATAATATGTCTAAAAACAACAACAAAAACAACACAACAAATAACAGGGGGTCAAATAGTCATCTACTTAAGGATCCAACTCGGCTTAATATTCAAATTAATTAAAGTTTGACAATCCAAATTACGAGATAGTTGTAATAATAATAAGAGGAATAATACCAACAGTATAGCATTTTCAATTAGGCAGCATATATTCAACTACCACCCTTCAGCTTCAATAAACTTTTCCCATCTCTCTAGATATCTTTTGTTATTAGCATAATATCCTTCTAATATAAACTGGTGTTTTAAGAAGCTCTTAAATCTATTGATGTTTAGAGATTCAACTCTCGTCGCTTTATAAATGAACATTTTTCCCAATAATAAAATTAAATTGATAATATAGGTCTTTGTTTCTGTGACATCTCCCAACATCACACTCTTTATTCTTCACGCTTGTGTTTGTTCTCTGCAGGCCAAAGGAATGAAAAAGCAAATTATCGACGAGTTCATGTCCAACAATAAATTTCTCCTGGTGCCGCGGCTGGTCAACCAGAAGCTCTTCGATGAGCTCTGTCCTGTCAAACAGTTCCACAGACGCAGGAAGTAAGAGCCTGAGATCCTCTTTTTTTAACACCTGTGCACCCTGTTTGTCAGCGTTCGCTAAGTTTCCATCATGTCCTCCCTCGTCCTCAGATACTGCGTCCTGCTCATCACAGGCGACGAAGAGAGCTTTTCTTCTGGGAACCAGGCGTTTCTCTCCTTTGCCTCCACCAATGCCAAAGAGGTTGTGAGGTTTGCCTACGTGTACCAGCGGCTGCAGCAGCCTCTGTGTGACATCCTCCTGCAGAACAAGGACAGTACACAGTCGCCAACACAGGTACGCTCACCCACTCATGTCCAACGTGTTCGATTTTGTTTGAAAGAAGTCTTTAGATTAGACGTTTGACTTAATAGATGAATCACTCAAGATTCATAATACTGAAGTGGGTGCTTTTTGTTTCCCTCAGGTGGTGATCCTGGAGAGGCGTAACACTGCAGGCAAGGCCCTGTTCAAGCCTGTGACCGCCTGGAACGGCAGCGAGGAAGACAAGCAGCGTCTTCTGGAGGAGCTGGAGCGCCTTCAGAAGGACCCGTCCATCCTCGTCCACGACGCCATGCTGCCCGAACTCAACAACGAGTTTGCCTCTGTATGTTCCCTTTGAGTGAAAGTCCAGGGTTTGAATGTTTGTCTGCACCAACCAGTATTCTTATAACCAAGTACTGTGTGTTTAATACATAGACTGTATAAAATATGGACGTAGTGTCCGTGATGTCACCCATAGGTTTCTGAAGAGCAAAAATGAAGTAAATCGTAGTGCGTAGCCATCTTGGTAGCCTACCTCCGGTTACTCCAAATATGGACAAAGAGGTGGAGCGAGGGCGGAG
>JBBMOC010000066.1:0-23781 GCA_037975185.1 Centropyge bicolor | reverse complement strand
AAACTTGGGTCAATATTACAAACTTGGCTTTAGTGCAGCTACTGTGGGACTGGTCCTCTCGCTCTTACACTCATCGCATGTTGTTTTATATATATTTTATTCAGGCCAATGCCGCTGCGACAGCCTTGTGAACAGAAAACAAACAAAAACAAAAAAATCACTGTGGTCATCTTTACTCTCCTGCCTTCAACTTTTTTGGCACTTCTGCGTTTTATTATGATAGTGACAGCTGGAGAGGGACAGGAAAGGCAGGAGATGGGGGGGGGGGTGTTGCTGCAGTCATATCCACATACACTAAAGGAGGCAGCATATCTACCTTTGTCTTCATTGATGAATACTGTGATTAGAGATGCATGTCTCCAACACTAAATGTCTTTCTCATGCATCTCGGCCCTTTTTTTGTTTTCCGTTCTAGATTATCTCCTGAATGCTGGCTCGCTTGTGCAATATAGCATACCGCTGTAATGACGATGCCTTTGACCCTGGACCTCAAGGGTTTCTCCCTGTTCTTCCTGATCATGTGATTTGCATCAAAAAGAAACTGCTTGTTTTGTTACGTGGAAACCGTTTGGGTTGTGGTTTGACATGTTCTTCACTACAAGCAAGAATTGTTTAGCAGCCTTGGTCTTTAATAACCTCAGTTAGCCAGTAGCTTTATGTAGCAAACACAATGAGCAGGCTGTCCATTTCATTCTCTGAATGTCCTCCTATGTCTGAATGACACGTCACCATTATGTCATCTTGAATTATGGAAAGTCAAACTTAGCGTGTGCTTGCTTGGTTTCTTAACTTGTTCTTTCAACACTAAATGTAAAGATCAAGTCATGACTATAATTTGACTGGTACGACCGTATGTGATGTAAATATTGTACATAGTCATGTTATCTATCAGACCTGTATTTAAATAGTATGTAACTTGAAAGATTTGGTGAATGTTTTACATGGATTTATCAAAATGCTGTAGCTGTATTTTTTTTAGTTTCCGTTAAGATTTTCTTTTACAAGTCGGTGTAAAAAAAACAATGTCTGCTACTGTCAGATGTTTCAGTTGGTCTTCAGTAATGTATCCTCTTGTTGGTTGTAATAAAATGCTTTACGTTTGTTAATTAAAACAGAAAAGTGAATTCAGTTTTTTTTCCATTTGCCTTTATTATCCGCTCGCTAGCAGGAATAATAATAAGGGAGTTATTTTTTTCCAGTAATCACCGGTTCACTATACATTATCCTGTTTATTAATTTTCATGGAAATAAATAACTAAGAAAGAATATTGATTAATTATACAGAATATTGCATGATGTCACATGACGTAGAGTTTATTTGTCATTTTCAAGTTTTTTTCTTGTCTGTCTCATGTGGTCACTGTACTCAAGTGTTTAACCCTGTTTACAAGTTAATGTCTCAGTATTTGTTTCACTGGAAACAGTTCTCATATTGTTCTGGAGCTGATAATGTTCAGTACTGTGTTTACATTTTGTTTTGTGTCAGTTTTCTTCTTTGTCTTGTCGAAATGATTCTGAATTCACATCGAATAGAACAGACAGGAGGTTAAAAAATTGGGACATCCGGATCAATACAGGTATTTGCAATTAAGACATTATCTAGAGCAAACAATAAGGGAACCATCGAGGGGGGGGGGCGGCTGAAATCATAAAGATGTTCACTTCAGCATATGAGTCCAAACTGGGGATTACAGTTTTAAAGTGAACATGTTTTCTGCCACAGGATGGCGCCTCCCCCTCAGGAGTCGCCCTGGGCATTTCAAGCAGCAGTGTTGACTTTCCCCTGTTTCATTGCTAATGTTCTCAGATCTTACAGATGTGATTGCTCCTTCTCTGTTGGTCTAACAAACAAACACTTTCACTTCCACCACAGTGTCACAGGTCAGGTGGTTTGGCCTATTCCAGCCGACTCTGGGTGAAGGCAGCCCCACAGTTCAAACACCTACATATATAGAAAAACCAAATGACTGGATTACTTGAGTGTAACTGGTCCAGGTCCACAGTTCATCATATACAGTGTGTGCATGTATGTTTGATTTAGAGAGAGGGGTTACTGTATATGATGATTGCACTGGAGCACACTGCAGTAGTATTATGTCTATATGTATATGCATGCACATTCATTATATAGCTGTAATGGGTGTCAAACACTTTACAGGTGTTTGAAGATTTCAAATTTTCAGCACTTTTTTTTATGCCAAACTGAAAATAAAACATAAAAACAGTTTGATGGAAACATATGTTCTGGTGGTGTACAGTCACACTTCCTGAGCCCTCTGTATTGAATCAATGTCACCATCAATACAAGCTTTAAGGATTCCTTCAAAGGCCTGATGGGAAAGATCTCACAATAGTGGAAGTTAAAGTCGTCTTGCTGTTGATGCTGGATGTTTACTTGAGCTGTCATTTCTCATCAGGTCTGGTGTTTGTGTTATTATTTGTGGTGTTCACAGAGTGTTTTCTGAAAGGAAAGTCACTCCCTTCCTGTCAGAGCAGAATTGGCCCTCATCAAATGTTCTCGAAGAGCTTGAGTCCCTCTCCTCGTGTTCAGCTTGAATTACTGGAGCCTCATTGACTGTATCCTGTGTTTGTACCTGTGGTGTGTGTGTGTGTGTGTGTGTGTGTGTGTGTGTGTGTCACAGTGAAGTGTTTGGATCCATCCATCTACTTAACATATGAGGCCATGTCTCAGATATTGAAGGTTGGTGTGACTGAATCTATGTTTTTCATATTGTCGACAAATCCCATGAAAAGCCCAAAGCAACAGTGTTTGTCTCTGAGTACTTTCAGGCCTGTTCTGTTTGTGGCACCCTCAAACCTATTTCTTCACATTGAACACAAACATCTTTAAAGACAAAATATCTTCCTAGTTTCCAAAAATAAAATTGTAGTTTTGAACGACAATGGAGCTCCACGGCACAGAGGAATAAGACATGTCAGACCTTAGCTTTTAGGATCAATTCAGAGTTGGCTTTGATCTTTTAGTGCCATTTGTTGGCACTAAGACTGATACAGAAAACCTCTGTTCTGATTCTTAGATGAAACCTCAGCGGCATTATCTCACAGGACTCAAGTGCAACACAAAGAAACCGGACATAGTGGGTCTGTCTGCCAGTCGATCTGGCCGCGGGCGAGCGAACCAGAGAGGCTTTTATACTGGGCTGATTGGTGATTGAGTCCAGCTGGGAGCACAGGTGAGTGAGGTGAGCTGATGAGGTGGGAACGGCAGGCAGGTTGAGTGAGCAGAAAATGTGCATCTTTTTAGTGATGATCTAATGACATTAGACTTCACGATATTCATTACAGCGACTGCAACATTTCTGGAATGAAAGAAAATGAGGTCACACTTTTTTCTTTGACCTCCTCCTTTCATCATATGCTTCAACAACCAATGCCCTGATAGACACACAGAGACAGTCTCAAATGGCTGCTTTGTCATAAGACCTCCTCAAGCTTCCTCTAACACTGACCTATTTTAGCAAGAATTAGACTGCACACACACACACACAGATGTATCTTTAACCTCAGCACCTCCTGAGTGTTTGTGCAGGTAGAAGGACTTCCTGTGCTCCCAGACTTCAGTTAAATCCATTCATTACTTCACTGCGGGATTTAAATCTTCAGGGCAGACGTCTGGAAAATATCAAAGCAAGTAAACGTTCGAATAAAATTAGATTTGAATGATTTTTTGGAGTCTGACTCCTGCAGCGATCTGAGCTTGGTTCAATTGCCCAGTGAAGAAAGTCTATGGAATTAACTGAAGCTGTAAGTCAAGGAACAAGTAAATCTATACTTATAATATTTATATAATTATAAATATTAGTGTTCCCTGATTGACTAGGGATTTTTCATTTGGATGAGCAGATACTAGAAATGTGGTTTAGAATTGGAAATTGATTTTAAGGCATAAGTTTGATCTTACAACCTTCACATGTAGATATTCAGTGTACCAAAAATATTTAATTAGCTGAATTGCTCAAATTGAATATAAAGGTAAACATTGGATAGTTTGCAGTATGAACAGAGTGAAAACCAAATGAAAACACTCATCAATTCGGATAAAAGAAATGTATAAATGTAAGACCTGATCATGAACACTGAGGACAGGTGTGTCCTCTTAGCCTACACTCATACACTGTGTGCCCAACGGAGACATCCGGACCCAGGAGCCGGCAGAGACACTGAAATCCAGATCTTGCATAGAGAACATCATCGGGGTGAGCTCCGGTCTCTACACACCGTCGAGTCGCTCATAATCCGCGCGCCGGTATTGACTGCTCTTACAAATGCCAAATCATTTTTCTCGACTAATTGTAGCGGAGGGGCGGGGCTTACATGGACTAACCTCGACTTAACCACGAACAGAAAGTGCTCCGAGCAGTTTAGAGACGCAGCCTAAATTGCCATGACAACACACCTCGAGTAAAAACTATCCACCTTCGTAGTGCGGGCTAATCAGGAAGTTACCCCCAACGTCACAAAGTTACGCCAATAAGCCGGTTACCTGGCTTTGTATTACACCCCACAAAACCATATTTTGTATCAGGCTATAAACATGTTTTTTTTTTCTGCTGTAAACTTAGACATTGTGAAACGTACTTCTTGTATCCCTTTTGGAGCCTGCCCGTAGTGGTCATTCGAGGAACTGCAGCTTTTGGCACTTCAAAGTGTTGATGACGATCAAAGCCAAACAGTGACACTGAATGTGTGACGTCATGATTTTACGTTTGTCTGGTGCCACTTGCTGAAATTCTGTTTCTTCTTCTTTTGATCATTAGAGATCAAAGGAAATCAGGATTTCAAAGGAAAACAGCAGATGAAGGACTCAAATATCTTATAAATAGAACCCAGGGGCTGCTCCTGCTCAACCACTGGACACTGCAGAGCTTCAATTCTACAGTTGTACACTTCTACAGTTTTATTTCGCAGACACTTTGATCCACAGCGACATACATCAAAGATGAACACAATGTCTTCCTCTCGGCCAGCAGAAGACTTTAGCGATTTACCAACTCAGAGCTATCTGTTTGGTAAAACACGCACATACCAGATAGTGCAATATATTGGGGAAGGGGCTTATGGAAAAGTGGCCAAGTGCATCACCTTAGGCACACGTAGGATTGTGGCCGTGAAAATCATGAGGGAATACAAATCTGGTAAATGGGAACTGGAAATGTTGGAAAAACTCAGAGTGCTTGACCATAACAAGACAAACTTGATCAAGTTCGAGGAGTATTTCAGACACACAGGAAAAGGTTGTTTTGTGTATGAAATGCTCGACAAAAATCTTGATCACCTGATGGCGCAGAGGAACTACACGCCACTGTGTCTGTCTGAGCTCAGAGTGATCGCACAACAGATGCTGGTGTCTCTGGAGGCCCTCAAGAGCATTGAATTGATCCATGGAGACATCAAGCCAGACAACATAATGCTGGTTAAGCATGACCTGTGGCCCTTCAAAGTGAAGCTGATTGATTTTGGTATGGCCCGTCCAGTTTCCAACATAAAGGGTCTACCCATCAGGGCAATTCTTCCTTACAGGGCGCCAGAGATTATGTTGGGACTCCCTTTGAATGAGGCAGTTGATATGTGGGCGCTCGGCTGTGTTTTGGTTTTCCTGTACCTGAGCGTGGACCTATATACATTAAACAATGAAGATGAGCTCATGAAACACATCGTTCGCCTGCACGGACAGCCTGATGATCACATGCTGAGCTCTGCAAAGTTTGCCCATCATTTCTTCTTCAAAGATGATGCCGACGATGGTGCTCCATGGCGGCTGAGAGAATCACGAACAACAAAAAGGGCTATTTGTGATTTTTTCAGCAGTCTTGATGACTTGCCGTGCTTTATCACAAGAGAAGAGCTTCCCGCTGAGCATGAGGACACACCGGCTTTTTTAAGCCTCCTCAAATGCATGCTCCATGTGAATCCTCGTAAAAGAATCACTCCCAGTGAAGCTTTAGAGCACCGATTTATAACAGGTGTGGGACCTTCATCAGGAACCACAAGCACGGTTGAAGTCAAGGACGCCACGACTGACAGAACCAGTAACACGCCATGTGGCACATGTGCAGTAGCTTCAGCTGCTCCTTCTGATCATCATTCACATGGGATCAACACCAGCACTGATGAAGGAACCACAAGCATGGTTGAAGTCAAAACTGGCTCAAAGGACTCCACCGCTGACAGAACCAGTAAGACGCCATGTGGCACATATGCAGTAGCTTCAGCTGCTCCTTCTCATCATCATTCACATGGGATCAAAACCAGCACTGATGAAGGAACCACTAGCATGGTTGAAGTCAAAACTGGTTCAAAGCACTGCACCACTGCTTGGACCAATAGGGGGGCACATGACACCCCAATCATGCACTTTGCAACATCCAGAGCAGTGACCAGTTTGAAGTTGTGCTCCATTAGCGACTTGGATGAAGAGTTCAGCATGACCTCTATGAATGAATCACCAGTCAAAACGGGCTTCAAGGACGCCACGACTGACAGAACCAGTAACACGCCATGTGGCACATATGCAGTAGCTTCATCTGCTCCTTCTGATCGTCATTCAGATGGGATCAACACCAGCACTGGTGAAGAAACCACAAGCATGGTTGAAGTCAAAACTGGCTCAAAGGACTCCACTGCTGACAGCACCAGTAAGACGCCATGTGGCACATATGCGGTAGCTTCATCTGCTCCTTCTGATCATCATTCACATGGGATCAACACCAGCACTGGTGAAGGAAACATAAATTTGGTGGAAGTCAAAGCTCGGAAGAAGTGGGTCAAGAGGGTCCGCCAGCTCTTCTCCCGGATGTTCAAGTGTGTAGTGAGGAAGTGAAAATGAACGAAGACACTCACACACATCAGCATCGGTCAAGTGCTACACACTGTCACTGCACAGTAAGAACATTCTGGCTTCAAACCTGCCTCTCTGCGTAGAGTTTGCATGCTTTTGCGACACTTGTTAGGGTTTTCTCCGGGTGCTCCGGTTTCCCCCTACTGCCCCAAAGAACACACCACTTTGGTTAAAGGGAAAGATCTTTGATTTTCAAAAAGGTTGATTTCCCCTCCAAAAAAAAAATCAGTGCCACTGGTGTCGCGGTATCATGCAGGATTCCCATTCTTGCGACCTGGGTTCAACGGTGTATGTGTTTTACAAATTTCCCTGTTATTGGACTAACAAAGGAATAACTTTTCTGTCCTGAAGTTCTGAAGAGGCCTGATGACCTTTGACCCCTTTTTTTTTTTTTAGCCAATCAGATAAAAGCTATCTTTAACATGACGTTATAAGCATCCAATAAGAAAATATACAAAACAGAAGACAGAACTTCAGAGACACTGTAAACCAAAGACAGCAGGAGGTTCAGCATGACCTCTATGAATGAATCACCAGTCAAAACGGGCTTTAAGGACGCCACGACTGACAGAACCAGTAACACGCCATGTGGCACATATGCAGTAGCTTCATCTGCTCCTTCTGATCATCATTCACATGGGATCAACACCAGCACTGGCGAAGGAACCACAAGCTTCGTGGAAGTCAAAACTGGGAAGAAGTGGCTCAAGAGGACCCACCAGCTCTTCTCCCGGATGTTCAAGTGTGTGGTGAGGAAGTGAAAATGAACGAAGACACTCCATCAGCATCAGTCAAGTGCTACACACTGTCACTGCACAGTAAGAAGATTCTGGCTTCAAACCTGCCTCTCTGCGTAGAGTTTGCATGCTTTTGCGACACTTGTTGGGGTTTTCTGCGGGTACTCCGGTTTCCCCCTACTGCCCCAAAGAACACACCAAAAGATCTTAAGATTTTCAAAAAGGTTGATTTTCCCCCCCAAAAAAATCAGTGATAAAAGCTATCTTTAACATGACGTTATAAGCATCCAATAAGAAAATATACAAAACAGATTTTTTTTTGTCAATCAGAGAAAAGAATAGGCAGATGTTTGGATGTAGAAAATAATTTCTTCTAGGTAAGACAGAACTTCAGAGACACTGTAAACCAAAGACAGCAGGAGGTAACACTCTTGCTCACAAAACCACCACCAGACCTTTCTTCTGAACTTTTTCCTTCCTCCAGCCTCTTTAGCATTTCTTACGCCACGAAAAACAGATTCCATCCACAGGAAAATCATCAAAGAAAAGGATGATTTGTAAATTTCCCTACTGTGGGATGAAGGTCAATCTTATCTCATGATGGATCAGAAAACCCAGCAAACTGTTCATCATCAACAGAACCAGAAAACACAGAACCACAAGGACCAAAATGCATTGTTATGCAAGCAGGAACATGGAGGAGAAAAACAACAGTACGATGACAACAGACATCTGACTCATTCCTTCATATCTCATATGATTTTTTTTCTTGCATTTTTTAAGGGTCAAATGTAAGTGGCCCCCTTTTGGAGGTGCCTCAATTGGCCCTTTAACCCCTTGAGCCCTAAGCTATTTTTCAGGTCTCTGCTCGAAAATTACATACCCATAATAAAATGAGTGTATCTCTGCAACCACAAGGTCTATTTGAATAATTCTTGTGTAATAATAAAGGGAACACTTGTTTAAAAAAAAAAAAAAAAAAAAAAAAGCACTTTTAGGATAATAATGCCTTTAAAATGATCCAGCTGCAGCTCTAAACTTCTATCAAATCATAGCACAACATGTGAACATTGTCTCTGCAAAGTTTGACTCTGATAACTGTACCTTCTTCCATTCCATAATGTCTTCACTCAACATCTATTATCTTCTTTCCTTACTTCCATTTCCTCTCTTTATACATGCTTGACATTTTGTAACTTTTCCAACAAAATCAATGCTTGACTATCAGCAACTAATCTGTCATTGAAAGAGGCAACAAGAAAAAGGGAAGGATGACAATGACCATTTTACTTTATATGTAAAAAAAAAAAAAAAAAAAAAAAAAAAAAAAAAAAAAAGACAAGAAAACAAGCCGTGCTAAATTTCAACAAACATTTATTTGTGAATTCTATGACAAACAGGAGGCAGTTATAATATCTCGTTTTACAAGCTACATTGGTTGGAAAAAAAAAAAACAAATATCCCCAACCTTTTAAAAATCCATTTAGATCAAATTTTCTCATTTCGTGTTTGCTGCCTTTTTTTTTTGTTTTTTTTTGCCGTCTTCAAAATGCATCTATGTACAGAAGAAGTGCTCAAGTGTGGTCTATAAAGGGAGAGAGCTACATACTTCCACAGCGACCTGGTTCGGATCAGCTGTTGACATTCAGCTTTTCTCAAAGAAACAAAAGGACAGAGAGTACAAACCTTTTCAATTCTTACCAAGTTGCAATACAAGGGGACAGTTTTCTTTTACTGTGTACTCAATTTATTTGTCTTTCATTGCATTTTTTATTAAAAAAAAAAAAGAGGCAAGAGTAGGTTATATAAAGCGAATATACAGGCGGTGTCTAAGTAATAGTTCAGCTAATATTATGAACAGCTTCATGTACATATTGCCAGGATGTAATAATTCTATGAATGGTGTGGAAACACGTTAAAAAGGCTGGAAAGGTTCATGTCACTTTTCTAAAAAGGCCTACAGACACACAGGGAGTAATGAGACTCAGGGTTTGTGCCATGCAACCTGTAAGAACTCATCAGTCATTGGCTGGTGATGCTGTGTGACCTGTAAAACTGTCTATCATTGGCTCAATGCCGACTACTTATAACCTGAGGGGGAGGAGCAAATGTAACACCTGGAGGGCAGGTGGAAAGGCTGGAGAGGCAGAGACAGAAGTGACACCAGAGTCAGAGAGAGATTGGAGTCTTATGCGCCATTTCAGATTTTTGTAGTCAATGCAAAACAACATGTCCAGGTTGCAATAAATACCAGTAGGAGCTGTGAGATGTACTGTCAGCTATGTTGTCACATCTCTTTTTGTCATAGGAAGAAACCCACTATTAAATAACTGTTTTTAAAGGAATAAAAATCAGTTATTTCTCGTGTTCAAATCAGTTAAAAACACGAAACGATACTCCTTACTTTAACAACGCAAAACATTTAACCAAAAAGTAACCTTGGTCTAAATCAATCATTTGAAGATCTGGTCACAGAAAAGTAAAGCAAAACTCATTTCTAAGGCAGACTGTCCTCTCGAACCCTTGACACTGAGATCCCTTATTGGCTTGCAACACGTATTGTCCGTCAGAATGTTTGTAGTAGAGCAACTACCGAAGTTTAATGTAAACACAAATCAGTCTACACCTACTGATGACGACGACGACAAATTAAGACATTTAAACTCCAGATGTTTCACTAACCTGGGTTTTGGCCTCATTATACAGTTTGTACTTAGTTGGAGCCAAATATTTGCAGAAAAATAAGTCTTTTCAGAGGAAAGGCACAAAGTGACCTTCTCATTGACAGCAAGACTAAATGACAGTAGGACTAAGGCCCTGGTGTACAAGCGTCAAAGACGTTCAGAAGATTGATGCACAATTACAAAAGTCTCATGTTCGGTTTTTTAATGACGTGTCTCCTTGTGTGTAAAAAGTGTGAGAGGTAGAACAGAATCCGGCAAACTCTGGCAAACCATTGAAATCTCAGTGATGGAACGATGCCAAAATCTCGTCAGTAATTCTCTATTTTGTTGGAAGGTCTGTGCTTTTATTTTGGAACTGTTTGGAAATGTTTGAAGCAAATCACTGTTGTTTGAATTTCAAATATGGTCGAAAGATCTTTCCCAGAATACTTGCTTACGATGACATATGATCCTGTAGTTCTGCAGTGTGTTCTAAAAGCAGAAACAATGCCAAACCTAGTATTAAGGTATGAGAAAGGTTCCTGTGTAGTTTGAGACCAGTCGCCCTGGTGTGTGGTGGGATGACTGAATCATTTTCGGACTGTGGTCACTGCAGACAGAACCTGAAGTTAACCCTGTACTGTCAACCAACTCAGGCTCTTTTCACCAGAGACTGCTAGAGAGTTTTGGCAGCCATAAGCGAGACCCCCCCCCCCATTGCCAATCTTGATTATTTTAACCTCTTTTTATGTATTTAAGTTTTTGTTTGACAAATTGTACAAGTTTATTGTGATATGCTGAAATTCAATTTTGCTGTTAAATATGGACTATGGTAGCATGTGTATGTGTGCAACAAATGCAAACAGATCTCTAACTATGTCAAATCTGTGGTTTGAGGTTAGTTTTTGTTGACATTTAAAAACTTGGGTCATCGTTGGAAATCCAGTGAATCTTGCTTTAACATTTGCAAAGAAACGAGCTACAAACTTTTCAAAGCCACCTTGCTGGACGGTGACTGTACAGACTGCATATATATATATATTTATATATATGTTGTTTTTACAAGTAAGTTCTGGCAGTTTTTTGGAAGCTTCCTCACTTGCACCAGTACAGAACCAACAGCACCAGAATAATCTGTTTTCTGCATTGCCCCCTTTCTATTGTTGTTAAACACATAATCTATATTAGCATCATTAGGAACTATTAATTCTCTTTAGTGATGATTCCAGTAGTTTCTAATTGATGCGGTGTAATGAACAAGCTTTGAAGGATGGAATGTAGAAAGGGATGGTTGTCCACTCAGTCTAATTAGCTGTGCTTTTTGGGAGCATTTTAATGAGGTCATATGATGTCAGTGGGTTTCAAACCAATCACACCAGCCTGGCTGACACTACCTGTTGTATAATTGTGGTCAAAAAAATAAGACGGCCTATTCCTGCGGCAATCAGGCCAGTAGCTTTTGAAGCGGCGAGCGGTTCCAGACGCTTGGTTTTGGACCAGCAGTGAGGGCTGGAGTGGAGACAGACAGCAGCGCTCAGACTGTGGCTTTTCCTCACTGTGTTATTTAAGTCGATGCACTTTAACTGTAATGCCCTATTTTAAACTGCTGAGTCATTATATGGTGTGCAGAGATGGAGGAACGCTCAGAGACATGTTTAAACAGACGGGTGTAAGCCTTGTTAAAGCAGGCCGCAGCAGACTTTACACTGAGTAGCACCATGATAACTGAATAGAAACAATGGGCTAATATATCAGCAAAAAACATCCGTATAAAATAAACAAAAACAAAAAATAATTTACTTTCCAGAAATACAATAATCCTTGGTATAAAAAAAGTGACTATATCAATCGTGTATATTATATCCTACTATATCTGTAAACCATTTTGTCCTTCCTCCACCGTGGTACAGTACTTCATCGTAGCTTCAGTAACTACAGCCTGATCGCAATTATGTGCATAAAAACAATCGTTAAAAAAAAAAAGGCCTGCTGGGTTTGTTGGTGTGTTTTCATACAAGTCCAGTTTTGGTGTGAGCTGACTAATAGGAAATCTGACAGGCACTTTGAATATCTGTTGACTGGAAAGAGAACGACATGGCAGGTGAAGGGAGAAGGAAATGAACAGAAACCCGTCTGAAAATGATGCTTTTTTTTACTTTACACTTTTACAGTCTTTTACTTCGTTCCCTTCCCTTAGGTGTGCAGACATCCCACTTTAAGACCTTTACATTGTTGGAACTGACTGCCACGCAATTAAAAACTGACATATTTTTATTACTATTTATTTTTTAAATTAGTAAAATATCTTCGCTTGACGAAAATTGAAAATATCAAATCATTAAAAAAATCATCATGAAGTTTTGAAAAGTGAAACCCGTCGGTGCTCTTCGCTTGTTGTTCACATCATAATGCTACATTTTCAAAATGCGTATCAGGTTGGTGCAGCAGCTACAGCGTCGATGTAGAACTACATGAGGATGCCGTGCGTGAGGGAAGAAAAAGGAGGAAGTAAAAGATGAGTATTTCGACTGTTTCCCTTCAACACATGTGCAGTGCACGTCTGGGAAAGACTTTGATAAAAGGAATGGATTTAGAGTTAGAGCTTGTTTCTGCTCAATGGTCGATGAGCATTTGTTTGACACACATCATATCTGATACCATTAAGCACAGAAGGTAGGGATGCAATCATAAAGCTGACGGGTCAATATCAGGTCAATATTATGTCATTTCGATTCCCCAAAAAAATCAAACTTGTCTGTAGTTTTAAAAATGGATCTCTATCCAACGTCGAGCCAAATGTGCAGATGAAGTCTTAGTTCAGAAATGGTCCCCAGATCAGGACTGTCTTCATCAGATCGTTCATGATGCTCAAAGGTTCCAGGATGATTCTTGACATCAGTGAGGAAGTTTCTCAGAAATATGAAACCAACAGGCACTTCCTGCCTGCTGCAACAGGTTCAAACCAAAACTGTCGTTTTCCAATCAGACTCCTTCTGAAGCAGGTTTTCTTCTGGTGGCTACAATGTCCCCGTACATGAGGCCGAAGTCGTCGTGGGAACACGGTTACATTGAGGATCGAGCAGCCTTTTGTTGTTAAGGTTTGCTACTAAACAACAATCGCATTCAGTTTAATGGTCTCATTTATTGAGCTGATCTAGAGCTGTGATCTAGTGTAATAGGAAAAACCACTGAGGTGTCGTCAGGATGTTTTCAGATCCACCCGCTGGAATGTTATCGTGCTAATGCATCAAAAAGGTATCATTGCATTTCCTAGCACAGCCTGTGTTTATCTGACAAAGGTTCAGAGAGAAGTTCCTCCTCCATGTTACTCACACAGCGTGGATCCTCCAGCTGAGCCGACTCCTCTCCAACAACATATATTCAAACGTCCTTCCTTTCTTCTTGTTTATCAGTAAATCCAACATGGCCGCTGGTCCAACAGCATGGTGGCAACATGGTGTCATCAAGGCTGCCTGGGTTTGACCATCTGTAGTACCTGTCATTCTGTAAATTGGGGGGGAGGGGAGGGTTTGGAAGGTCAAGTCCTGACATCATAGTTTGACTCGTTGGATCCTCTTCAGTCCGGAGTTGTTCTCGTTGAGTTTCGTGTGTGAGATCAGGTGTGTGTTTTTATGTCCTGCTGGTAGATTTGGGATGGGTGGGGGGGGGGTCTGTTGCTGGAGCTGTTTCAGTCCTCCCTGTCCTTGGCATCAGATTGGTACAGTCCAAGGCAAGTGTAAGCCTGGCTTCTGTGTGTGTGTGTGTGTGTGTGTGTGGCAGTGTGGTTATGGGGCAGTCTGTGCAGTGTGCTACTAGCAGTGTGTGTGTGTGTGTGTGTGTGTGTGTGTGTGTGTGATGCTTGGCAGTGTGCCTGTGTGGCAGGTTCCAGGTGTGTATGTACATTTGGTGAGAGGTGTGAGAAAGTGTGTTGTCATGGCAGTGGTGTACAGTGTGAAGAATCAGCATTGCTGTGTGTGTGTGTGTGTGTGTGTGTGTGTGTTGGACGTGGCAGTACGAGCGTGGTCACTCGTTGCAGGCCTCTCCCTTCTCCTCGCCTGCTGCCGGGGGCTCTTGTGGGCGGTGCTTGCACTGGCCTAGCGAATGGCGAGCTGCTGTCCTGGATGGTCGAACGAAGCAGGAAGACTGGGCAGCACAGTCACAAGGTGCATCCTGGGAAATGGAAAGGACTTATTAACAAATCAGCACATTGTGGAAGATTAAGTTTCCTAACGATAAATGACATTTTTTTACGTATTTAACGCAGGAACACACACTATGATTGTTGGTGGCCTTCGTTCTGTCTCCACCTTCAAATGATAAAAATCTATTATCCAACCCATTAAATCTGCATAAATCTGTGTTAACGTCAAATTATTATTACAGATAAGGCAGCGCAGACTCATTAAATCTTATTAAATCAATCTGCAATCACAACTGCATCACAACCCCTGATAACACACTGCTGACCAAAACCAACACAGACTTGATTTTCACAGTGACGAATTTCAGTTTCAGCAAGTTTTAAGATTGATTTTCACACTCTACAGAAATGAATGGAAGCTAATGGCAGCTGAAACAAATTGGAACAGTAGAAAAATACATTACAAATACTTTTAATACTAAAAAACTTTTAATTGATTCTAATCAGTTTTTAAAACCCAGACCAAATGTTGAGCTCTGATCTTATTGTTTGTTGGTGTGTAAATGAGCTAAAATGAGAAAAACCATATATTTAATCATTTTTTGAGGGATAATAAAGATGCATTTCCAGTGGTCGCACCTCCGTCACAGATCCTGCAGCTCCTGAGTTGCTCGTTAGTTCTTTCCCTCCTCCCATGATACTGACCATCTCCTCCCCGGCCGTCTGCCTCATGAACCTCTTATTGACAATCCTGGTCACGTTGTCGTTGCCTCCACCCAGCCCAGCCAGCGCTCCGTGGCCCCCGACCCCCGCCGACACGCACTCCGGCTTGGGCTCGTCCAGGACGCCCAGACCTCCGACCCCTCCCTGGGCGCGGCTGCTGCAGACGTTCCTGAAGAACTCCTGGACCAGGCCTCCGTAGCGCTGAGAGACGGGGTCTGATCCGCAGACCGCCGCCCCGGAGGGCTTCCCCGCGGCGGGGGGGTTCCGTGCTGGACTGGCGCTCTGGCTGGCTCCTGATGGCGAACAGAGATCCAAGACAGGTGTGACTTTACCATCAGGTGAAATCAGAACATCACTGATTTACTTAAAATATGTTCACTTGTTTGTATATGTTTTAGTGTCGTCGTACCTCCGTCGCCTCTCCACAGCGACTCGGTGCTTCCGGAGTGTTCCACCACGCTGAAGAGGCTGGAGAGGCCGTCGGTGAGGCCGCTCAGCACAGGACTGTCTCTGGTGGTGGTGGAGCGAGCCCAGGCCGAGCCCCCTCCTCCTCCACCCATGGATCTCTGCTGGAGGCTCCACAGGCTGCGGTCCCTGGACGAGGACGAGCCGTCCAGTCTGGAAGTGGAGCCTGAAAACCAACACAAACTGGCTTGAGGACATGTCTTCTGATTAAAACCACTCAGGCTCCAAGGAGGTTAAAACACATGCTTGTTTTTTGATTTGACGAATTTTAATACCCTTTGATCCTTGCAACAAAAATCAGTTAGCAAGGGACCAGCAGTCATGAAGTATTATAATACTTAGCCATTATAAAATGCTCTATAATGTGTTATGCTCATTGTTATAAAGCCTTATGATGATTTATGAGTGTTTATAATGATAGTTATACACGTTTATAAGCATATCATAAATATATGTATAATGCATTATCTATGTGGGAATCGTCAGTGAGTTGCCAACAGTTATAATGTATTATAATACCTGACCTTATAAGTGATGATAAAATGCTTTATAGTGTGTTATGATTATTGCTATAAAGCATTATGATCATTTATGAGTGTTTATAACTATAGTTATACAGTGCTATAATGTCATTATAACTATATAGAGATAGGCGTCAAATAAAGTGTTACCCAAAGTCTAATTACCAGAAGACACTCTGCGTTGTAGTTTCGGTGATCCATATTTGGGGGAGCAGCACGGCCTCTCGATGCGGCTGTGAACTTTATCCAGCGATGTCGATATCTGCCGGGTTCGGGCCGACGCCAGCGAGGAGGTGGTGGTTGGGCGAGGAGACCAGGCTTTGGAGTGTAACCCCGCCCCCCTGCTGCTGGGAATGTGGTCGGTTTGAAGGCCGATGCTGACGTAGTGTGAAGAGGTCTGCGTGGACCTGGAGGACACGCCCACCGCCTGAGGAGGAATGGATGTTATTGGAGAAAGGTGCTGCCATTCATCACATACCTGTTACCGTTAGTTATCTGACGAAATCTCATGGCCAAAACATCTTTTTTTAAAATTAAAAAAAATGATGAAATTGAAACTACAAAATCAGCTTTTCGCAGTTTTTCAGCTCTTGGTCATTGTGAGGAACCTACCGGACTCCCCGGCTCCTTGGCGGACTTCCTCTCCAGAGAAGACGAGCGGATGGCTTGGCGGACACAGTTGGTCATCTCTTTCATGTCATCACTCAAGTTGGCTGAAATCTCCCCGATCTCCAGGCCGTGGAAAGCTGACGAGGGCGTCATCCCATCGACCAAACTGTTGGTGGAGCCGCCGGCGACGCTGGGGATCGAACCGGCGCTGCAGCCGCTCCTGCTCTCCAGCAGCTCCCTGTGCTGCTTGGACAGCGAGCTCAGCCACTGCTCGTAGGAGGACGAGAACGAGGGCGGAGCCTGCTGCACCTCCAGAGTTTCCACCGCCGCCACGCCTTCGGCCGAGCCGCTCAGGCCCAGCGAAGAGCTCCCGTTCTGCTGCGGCTGCTTGGCCTCCTGGCTCCTCCTCTGGTGCTCCATGCGCCGCACAGCAGGGGGGCTGTAGTAGATCCGGATGCCGGTGCGGTCGGGGGCGGTGTAGCTCCTCTGGACACACTCCAGATCCAGCTCTGGTGCCACCAAGCTGCTGCAGGAGCCGCTGGGGCCATCCCAGGTTTTACAGGTGTTCCCCACCTCTGGGGTCTGAGAGGGGGGGGGGGGGGGCAAGAGAAACCAGTGTGTCATGATTATCATATTTCACAATGTGGTCTTCAGTTTGGGAGGAGGGAAGAGAAATGATGATTCTTATCAAATCAAATCAAATACAAGTGTCAACAAAAATGGTTAATGTCTCAGTTCATAGATCTGTACAGGATACAGAATTTAAACTTCTTTGTCAGTACAAAGAAATAACTCCAGTCTTTGTCTCACTAGTCTTCACAAATTTTAAACCAGTAAATGTAAAAAAAAAAAAAAAAGACAACTCATTCACCTCATTGGTCAGGTAGGTCCAGTTCTTCCTGGTGAGGTCACCCAGCTCTGGGCGAATCAGAAGAGGCGGGGCTGCAAACGGGATCGTCTCCTCCTGATTGGCTGCCCCGTTGACCTCTGGGCCGTCCAGCTCCGAGGTGGATTTCGTTCTGTTCATTAAAAGAATGGGGAGAAAAAAGAGAAGAGAGGTCACGCGCTACTTTGCTTATGAAGCAATATTGCATTTTAAAAAGAATGAAACAGTGTAAATCTAAGGATCGATTTCAAAGTGCTGTAAGATGATGTTTGTCATTGTTACCTTAGGGAGCCTGTGCCATTAGTGATGACTGTGTCTGCAGAGGTCTCACCACCTGGAGACTTGGACTGGAAGGAAAAAGAAGACCTGGACTGTCAGTAACAAAGAAATCACTGCATCTACATTTTTACAACTTATTAGCATTTAAATGAACTGCATCATCTGCACAAATTGCTCCTGTGGCATTTTCATCCTCACACGCTGCCACACATCCACCACACACACATTCCTATCACCGCCATCCACTTCCTCCGGAGCGGGCTTCACAGGAGGAAGTGGAGACTGACACGTATAATCTATCTGCAGCAGACAGCGTGCAGACACACACACACACACACACACACACACACACACACACAGAGCTGCTGATGCTGAGTCAGTGTGTTTCACACTCGAGAGGTGATCTCATTCTCTGAAGCCATTTCCCCTCGGAGGACAGAGAGCGAATGAGAGACAGTGGGAGCAGGGAACAGGACGTCTGCAGGTAAGAGCTGTGCAGGTGCTCTGATAGACTTTCACCCAACTGAACGATCTCCTCAGGTTACACTTCGAATGATCCTCTCTGGGTACAGATCGGAGTAAACATAAGATCTGTATGTGTTGGCCGGTTAGCTCAGTTGGTTAGAGCGTGGTGCTAATAACGCCAAGGTCGCGGGTTCGATCCCCGCACGGGCCACAGTCTTATGTGAATTCCCCCACTGTGGGACAAATACATTTATCTAAGGGCTCAGGAGGTAGAGCCTATATGTGGAAGTGTCCTTGGGCAAGATACTGAACCCCTAATGTTCCATTGGAATGTCAATGTACGTCGCTTTATAAATAAAATTGTAGAATTGTATGAATCTCTCAGTTGAGCAGCCACAAAAATCCAGCTGCCTTTACACTGACTGGCCTGATGGGGGCACTGTAATCAAATGTCAGAAGTCTTTGAAAGGCCCAGTGGTATGAGTAGCAGATAAGATTTGTGGGTGACGGAGCATGACAGCGATACACTCAGAGAGGCCGAGACAGAGTGAATTAAAGCATGACAAGCTTTACTCTCCTGCCAAGTTCCAACACAGGACACAGCCACTTAATGGAGGGAGAGAGACAGACAGACAGACGTGAGGAGATGGACGAGGGGAGGGGAGGGAAGAGGGTGAGACAGGGAGGACAAAGATGGCCTCAGAATGAGAAGCTCAGAGGAGGAGGAGGAGGAGGAGGAGCGCTGACCTACTAACTGCTCGTCTGGGTCGTCATATCTGTGAGTGTTTGTGGGTAAGAAACCAGAACTAATGACCACTTTAAACAATGATGCAATCCCTCTGCTTCCCTCCCTGACATGTTGCAGCAGCTCGGACCGACCACTTCTTCCATTTCCAGTGTTGATACAGTTTCGACTCCACGTGTCAGAGTTTGTACTTTAGAGCTGCTGTTTTGCAAAACGGTATTCAATAATCATCTATTAAATAAAAGGTTTGAGATGGTTTTTCTCCACAGGACTGTCACTGTCTTGCTCTTTGTTCAGACCAGAAACAGCAGTGCATCAAAAACACTCCAGAGGTTTGACTGAGACTGGATTTTACAACTCATTTTGTTGTTTCACAAAAACATCTGTATTCGGATTTGACTTAATTCACTTTTTTCTGTTCTGTTTTCTACTACTACTCCTAGTATTTTCTTTTCATCCTTGAGTCCAACTGGGTGCTTGAAATTCCCTCCAGGCCTTCTCGAGATGTCAGCAGAATGGATGGACGTGAGGTCAGGGGAGACACTGACCTTTGACCATAAGAACCCACATCAGTTCATCCTTGAGTCTAAATGGACATTTGTGCCAAATTTGAGGAATTCCTGTAACAGACATTCCTGAGATATCACGTTCACAAGAAGAGGACCAACAGACAGGAAACATAGTGTCTTGATATAGCGTAGCATAGCGTTTGATTCAACTCAGTTATGACAAATTATGGCCACAACAACAGATGGGAAACTCCCTTTCACCAGTAATCTTCCAGGACTAGGTTCAATCTTCAGCCGTCTCATTGAAATGAATGAAGAGGTTGGGTTTATTTGGTGTGATGCCAACGTATGAACGCAGCTTAATTATGACAGCTCTGACTCTCTGAGTTTTTTAACTTTTTGATTAAATTTCTGAGAGTCGTGGGAAATCATGAGATGAGCCAGTGATCGATCTACTTCAGATGTCCTCCTTATCTCCGACATGCAGCTTCTGACTCCATCAGCCCGAGATACACTCGCTCCTTATCTCTTCTTCATCTCATCACACACACACACACACACACACACACACACACACACACACACTCACACACACAGACACACACACACACACACACACACACACACTCACAGACACACACACACACAGACACACACACACACACACTCACAGACACACACACACACAGACACACACACACACACACACACACACACACACACACACACAGACACACACACAGGCCCGGCGTACCTTCCCCTGTTGCGCCGTGGCCTCTCTCAGTCTCTGCTCCCACTGAGCTCTCTCCTGGCCGAACCTCTCCAGCAGCTCCAGCTTCTCTCTGCCCCAGTTCCTCTCTCCGATCTGAAGCTGATTGGTCGACAGCAGAAAACATCAGAGGAGGGGAAAACAAGATGCATGTGACTCGGAAGAGGAGGCTGAAACCACCCACACACGCACCTGTTTGGTGAGGTCCATCACGGCTGCGTAGGACTCGGCCAGGAGGTGCTGGTGTTCCTCCCGCTCCCTCTTCAGCGCCACCTTCAGGTCTGGTGCTTCCAGCGAGTCAGCGGTGGACAGAGCTGCTGCTGCTGCTGCTGCTGCTTTACCTGTTTTGGCCTCGAGCTGGAGGAAGAAGACACAGAGATAACTTAAGTGAAAATACACAAACACAACCAGCAACTTCCTCTTTCGGACGATAAAATCAGATTTGAAAATGTACACAAGTAGTAGTAGTAGTATAGATATTAACCATATGTATAAGATCATCATAGGTTTTAAATGATATCACTGTGACTTTATTTGTATATTTCTTAAAATAGCTACAAAGTGCTTTAACAAAGAGCAGCAATAAAACAACACAGTAAAAGTTAAAGCCAGATAAAGTACATCAATAGAAAAATATGAAATGGAATGATGCAAGTCAGCGAAGAGCCAGCTGCAAAGGCATCAGTGTCAATATTTCCTTCTCGACTAATGTAGTGCGACATGGAAAAAGTCGTTTTTTGCTCCAACACTTTGAACAGAAACGACTCATGACAAACACACGATCGCACAAAAAACTACCAGTTTTCATGGATACAACTATGAGTCATTTGACCACACAGAGATTTGTAATGGGAAGTCTCGGCGAGTGTTTCATCCTCACAGGAGGGGGGGGGGGGGTCTCGTAAATGATCTCATGGACCATTTCAGGAGGAACAGTCTCCACAGACGAGGAGGCGTGTGGCTGCTGAATGATGGTGGCGAGGGCACGGCGAGGGACGGATGGACGGAGACAGAGGGAGGACGAGGCCGCCATCGAGGGAACCGTCTCTTCTTTCCTCTCTCTCTCTACAGCTTTCTCACCCTCTATTTCCAGCTCTCTCACCCCTCTCTCTTTTTATTTTTTTTTGCTCCCCATAAATCTGTCACAGAGCCTGTAGGTGGGATCGCCTGAAATTTTTATGAGCAGCTCTGCTTTCCCTTTTCCTCTGTCTGAGCCTCATAGTTCACACAGCCGACACTACCGGGCCCATCAGTTTGACAAGCAGGAACACACACACACACACACACACACACACACACACACACACACACACACATCAATCCTCCCTCTCTGCCTCTCTCAGTCTGGCGTCCGTATATGGTGCTAATGGAACTGCCTGGCAGCCAATCACAGAGCTGCACACGCACACTCAGGCCAGCTCCCGTCTCCTATGGCAACAGAGTGTTTCTCGTTAATGATGAAGGCGCCTAACGAGCCCCACATCTTAACGAGGTTTACTGCTGAGGCGTTAAGAGGGAGGCGATTTCGCCGGAGTTTATTGGCGGATGAGAGACGTCTGGCTCACGACTCGCTTCTCGCCGTTTAGCAAGTTCAATTACGTCTATTTATTCAACTAAAACCCTGGATATAGAATTTTGATTTATTAATTAGGTTTTGCTCAAATAATCCCAGCAGAGGAAAAATCTGCCAATCAAACCCTCCTTAAAACCAGGCACTGACGACACATCTGCCTCCATCATGTGACTGTTTCTCAAGTGTCTCCACACCAGCTCGTCACAGACACAGAAGGAAGAATCTGTGGAAACACGGAGCTGAGAGCCACTAACAACACAGAGGCAACAAACAGCAATTAAAGCCACAGGGGAGTTTTAAGTGGTGGGTGGGAGGTAAAGAGGAATAAGTTAATATCACTATGATTAGATCCATTGTTATTGTTATTACAGCAGGTGGAGAACATATGAAAATTGTGATCTTCCTCTACAATATGTTTTAATGTGATTTGTCAACCGCTATAATAATCACATTTAAAGAAGCAGTTATTGAATATATGAGAATAATTTTCAATACAGAAGCTACAATTTATGTCAAAAACAGTGCCTCTAATAAGGATCCATATGTTTCATTCTGGAGATTAACTTTGACATTAAACTCATTTGTCTGTTGATCATCATCAAACCACAAAGTCACAGCCAGGGTGAACACTTCATATAGAACAGTAGTAAACTGTGGCGAATGCTCTGACATTGAATATATATATATATTATATTGCCTGCAGCAGATTTTTACTACACAACAACAACAGAGCCGATGTTATCTATTAATGTTCCGATACCACAGAACAGCAACCACAGGCCTCCTGAGATGTGTGTCAGGCTCATAAATACAAACACAGCCCAGATATTATATAACACACACAGATGATCCAGATGTTGAACACAGCAGTGTAAGTAGCTGACTGAGCTTAAAACTGAGGCTGAACCAGAGATTTACATTAACGACCTTTCTCTGGTGGGTTGATGCTGATGTGCATCTACAAGGTCTGACATATAATACTTAAAGTACTTCTCATAAAAGTACACAAAGCAAGTATAGATTAAAACCTCTTTCACCTATAATAATTTTTAATATTGATCAATCACTGATCAATGTTGGGTTCTTTCAGATTTTAGCATTAGTCCCGACATTGTGATTTTTCCCTCTGATGTTAAAGGACATTTTGGGAAATATGCTTTCAACCTTGTAGAGAGCTAAATGAGGAGATGGAGACTGTCCTCATGTCTGTATAGTCATCTAGGATCTAAGTTCTAACTACACGTATACATCATGCAGGTTAAGTCTAATTTGACCAGACATGGTCCTGAAGGCAGCAGTTCCATGACTCATCTGTGTTGAGTCTTATGTGTCACTTTAGAAAAAAAACAACCACCCTAGTTTGTGGTTTCATTGAATACTGAGCTGCACCTGCGTCTGAAAGCACAACAAATCTATTTTTCCTCTCAGCTCCTTTGTCTCCATCCCCCCTCCCATCATGGATTCAACAGATGTGATGAACATGTGATCCGAGCTTCCAGCTGTTCGCTCGCTGTCACCGTGGCGACGGCAGGTGTTCCTCACATGTCCCGCAGTCGGGACGGATGACTGATGAAGGCATGTGTTGTTCTGCCTGCTTCCAGGCCTCTGGATATGGTTTCTACTCCACTGACGCTGTTTGTTTATCAGGCTGAGCGGCGCAGATAATTTCCTGTCAAGCCGTTTGACAGGTAGGACAGTGTTTGAAATTGAGTTGACTTGTTCGACAAAGCAACAGCTGGAGGAGCTGCCGCACGCTGCCAGGATGTGATTCAGCTGGCTGGTGAGTGTCTACACACACACACACACACACACACACACACACACACACACACACACA
>JBBMOC010000065.1:2376899-2477427 GCA_037975185.1 Centropyge bicolor | reverse complement strand
GGCAGTAGCAGAGGCAGCCTGTCTGTTGACTAAGTCACTGTCAACCAGTGGTGCCTTGGCAGGAGAGTTGCTGACATAAAGCTTCTCATTGTCTATATTTTTGTTCTTCTTGGAGCTCTTCTTTGAGGATCTCAAAAGATGAAACAAAAGTACATGTTACTATCATTACTGATATCAGTATTACTGTATTATGATTTTTTTTGTACATTTCTATTTTTCCTCATTAATGTGTAGTATGAATGATGGAGAAATATTGCAAAGACATAATAAATAATTGGATGTGGGTGAATGAATGGATGAGAAACTCACATGTGGGCCACTATAGGCAGAAGAATGAGTGTGATTAGCAGCAGTCCCCCAAGAACAGAACCTACAATTACCAGCGCCAGCTGCCATGCTAACAAAACACAATGACAAGGGTGTCAGAAACAAGGCTACACTATTGACATGACCTTAGAAATACTTTTTCTAACAAAACCAGCAACGTATTTCACAATAAAGGCAAACCACAGTCAGAGGCATAATTAACTCCATTAAATTTTATACATCAATCAGTTTAATGCCTCAAATTATGTCACTTGAGTCAATTTTCGAACTCGAAGGATTGTAAACAAATTCACTGCTTTCTCTCTGTATTCTAACATGGAAATCATATTACCTGCTCAAACACAAACAGTTGACATACAACATAAATACACACATACACACAGATGGACATCTTATAGGAAAGCAAGTCCTGAGGACCAGAGCAACCCAGGAGCTTCTAGTTCAACTTCATCAAACTGAGAAGGCTGAATAAAATCTTAAGTAGCATCTTAAACTGTAGTTTACTTGTCATGCACAAATATTAAAGAGATATACATGTTCTGTCTAATGTGTTAAAAGATTTCAGTGGGTTTCAGAGTTGTGGTAATGTTAATGTAATGTTCCACCATTAGAGGACGTGGTTACATTTGTGTGAATCAACAGTTTCTCTCCATGAACATCCTCCATAAAGTAGCAAAACTGATTTCTTGATGTGTGTTATTAACAATCTTATATCACTATTTTCAAATACTCTAAAATGTTAATAAAAATGTTGTCATTGTGTAATTTCTTGGGTTGTTGTTTTTGCTTTGACTGTAAAACAAATGTATACTCACACTCATTGCAGTTCAAACCAGAATAACCAAATGGACAACTGAAAGACAAGAAGGTTCATTTTACAGTTTTAAATTCACAAAAGCTCTCCACAAACACAGGTCGTATTTACAGCAGCTCAAAGCTTTTTATCCTCACTATGATTTGCAACATTCAAGCACTTACTCAACACATCTCTCATTATCCACAACTCTTTGGCCACTGGGACAAACTGCAAAGAGAGAAAAGGTTTAGGTAAATAGTAGTTTAGACTGAGAGAGGTTATTAAACAGCACATAGAGACACACTCTCCCACTCGCTAAATTCTCTTACCACTGCATGTTCTTTCACTGAAGTCCGTCTTAATGTAGTTTTCCTTACATGTACAGTCATAAAATCCATCTTGTGATGAGCATATTACTGTTGTCATATCACAGGGGTGCCTCTTACTCTCACATGGGTTTTCATCTTTAAATAAATAAAACAAAAGAAGATACTCAGTAAACATAACTCAAATAAATGCAGTGGTACAAAATAGGCAGAAAACTAACAAATAACTACATGATATGAACTAAGAACTGAAATGTACACTATCCTGGTAGCAGGTGACAAATACCATTAGCAGTATAACGCAACAAAACTGCTGGACGAAATTAAAATTCTCCAATTCTCCAATCTTGCTGTACATCCTGTATAATGACAATAAAGGCCATTCTGATTCTGATTCTAAAAAGCATGAAACTCTCCCCCAAAACAACTAAATTATACTGATAACAGAAAAAACAATGATATGTGTTGTCCTGGATGGCTGAATCAATTTCAGACAGTGCTGCAGATACAGTGTATAGCATTTTAAAACATAAGCCTTCGGTTATGCTTGACCTGAAAATAATTCTTATTTATTTTAATCTCTCACCATCAAACTACTTCAAGATCAGACAGATATACTTTATGAATAAACTTACATACGAAAGTTGCCCCTGACAGTATACTGTCAGAATCTTCAGCAGCTTTTTCAATCTTCTGAAAGACCTCCTGTGTTGTGATGTCAGAACTTGCTGTGAAGATGATCTCTACAGTTGCATCAACCCCATTTTTTGACCTTGTCAAAACAATTCTCCTATATAGACAAAAGTCACACTTAATGATGATTTTATTCTGCAACAATTATGTGCAACATTCTGTAAGTGTATTGGAGGAAGTGGTTCTATATAGAGAGACAGTCAGATGGTAAACACCACTGTCACTCTGTGACTTACTCTGTGAGCTCCATCACTATAGATCTAGAGAAATCAGGGTCGTTCTTGAAAACATCTGAGACCTGTGTTTTGGAAAGAAAATATCAATTTGTTTAGACCATCATGTAACTGGGAATGTAAAGTCCCTTTAGATCAAGTTTGCTTTGATTATTCTGCTTTGATATTGTGCAGCGTATAGTGACTAGAAACAACTCTTAAATATCAAATGTATTAAAACAAGAAAAATCTACTAGAAAAAAATGAAGAAAAACATATATATATATAACGTGCAAATCAAGAATGAATACATGGATCACTCGTCTCCAAGTACATGAGGAATATTAACCCTCCTATTCTCCTTGGGGTCAATTTGACCCCAATCAATGTTTATCATTCAAAAAATAATTGTTGCCTTTTTTTGTTTGACTTCATATTTCATGACTTTTCCTAATTTGATTGGTACAATTGATTAAGCATAAAATTATCATGATGATATTTTTTTTAATGTGCTGAACACATATTGCACACATTGGTGTTCCTCTGGGGTCAATTTGACCCCAAGCTGTTTTAGCTGTGTAAAACTTGTCTGTCTGTGTGTGACCCATCTGTGACCTAACATCCCCACACCTGCAGGTGCAGAGATGATACTTTTGAGTTGATACATGCCATGGGGGAGGTCCAACAATATTCTCTCACCATAATATGGTCCTTTTCCCCACTTCAACAGCAGGGTAGACTTAGCGCTGCTAATATTATCAAAATGGTTCAAGGCCCCAACACATATGCAGTCATATGCATTTGAGCACTTCATAACACCATCAGTTGAAAATATTGTTCCTGGGATGACAAATTTAGAGGGGGCGCGTTTGTATGGGGACAGGTAGAAAGACTTGGATGTATTTGACTTGGAAGCCTACATAGGCTTGCTCATTTTGGCAGGAGTTTCCAAATCTAAAGGTGAAGCAACAGCAATACAAAAACAACAAAGCAGCAAATAAGTTAATAAATATGTTTAGAAGAGGAAATGGGGAAATGGGGGGGGTCATTGCATGGGGTGTCATTACACCTTTAGAGAACGAGGTGGGACAAACATGGCGTGCTGCCCAGAGCATACTGGGGTGGGGTGGGGTGGGGGTGGGGGGGTGTAGATCTATATCACCAATATAGATCATTCTGTGAGAATCATGAATGTGCACCCCAAATTAGAAAAGATTTGGATGAAAGATTTTCAATATACACTAACTCTAAAACTGAAAGTTTGACCTGATGGTGGCGCCGCAGGAAAGGTCATATCATCACCAAAACCAACAGGGTTCATGCTCTTGTGGTCACTAAGGTTGTCAGTAAATTTGAGAGGATTTGGAAGAAAACTTTTCAAGATAAATTAATTCCAGTTTTGGCCTGTTGGGCCTGTTTGTCCCGATGGTGGCGCTAGAGGAAAGGTCAAGATTTCATTATCAAGGGGTTATTTATGTTTTCAACAAATACACAAAGTGGCTGACACAAAAAAATGGTCAAGAATAATCTGCAAATCATTTTTTTGGAGGGAAATATCCATGGGGTCAAATTGACCCCAAGGGTGAAAAGTGTTAGTAATATTTGAGGAGAATAGGAGGGTTAAGAAAACATACAAGCACTGGGTGTGTATTAGCTGCCTTCATTCCAACATTTACAAAACGAAAAAAAGCCACAAACAGAGAGGGCAGGACTGACTGCTTACCGCACTATTAATTATTTTTGAGATTTCTCGAAATTCTGTTGACATCTTGTTACTCATGTTGACATTGTATTGTAAACCAGGCAGGGATAGTTGTCCAGGGAAAACTTTGGCTAAAATAAGAAAATATCATCTTGAGAAAATTTTATATAAACCACATTCCAGTCATGACCATTTATTTAAAAGAATAGTTCGACAATTTGGGAAATACATATCATACATATACATACATATGTTTTACCTAACATAATGAATAATCATGATTAATAATAGTGATTACAATATTGATAAAAATAATCGTGATTATCATTTTGGCCATAATCGTGCAGCCCTACTTTTTACCTCTTCTAGTCTATTTGAACATTGTTCAAATAAAGATGCTTATAATATTGACAGACCTGATACTACCAGGATTATAACTAGTGTTCAATAGGTCACTTTCTCATGGTGTATACAGTGCGAGCACCCGAAAACATATGGGTACTTACCTTTCTCACAACTGTTGCTCTCAGTATTGTAGACATCACCAGCCAAGCACAAGCATACAAAGTCTTGATCAGCACGAGATTCACAGGTGCTCCCACGGCCACATGGGTTCCCTGCACAAGGGTCTTTAAAGTCAAAGGAAAAGAAAACACAACAGTAAGCATTTACATAATTGTGAACATAATAAAGGAAATTTCTTGAAGATGGAGTTGCCAGTGGACCTGTCGTTGTTGGCTCAGGAGTTGTCGAAGGAGTGGTTGGACCCGTGGTTGTGGGCCCAGTAGTCGATGGTGGAGTGGTTGGTCCCGTGGTTGTGGGCCCAGGAGTCGTCGATGGAGCGGTTGGTCCCGTGGTTGTGGGCCCAGGAGTCGTGGATGGAGCGGTTGGACCCGTGGTTGTCGGCCCAGGAGTCGTGGATGGAGCGGTTGGACCTGTAGTTGTGGGCCCAGGAGTCGTGGTTGGAGCGGTTGGACCCGTAGTTGTCAGCCCAGGAGTCGTCGATGGAGCAGTTGGACCCGTAGTTGTCGGCCCAGGAGTCGTCGATGGAGCGGCTGGACCCGTAGTTGTCGGCCCAGGAGTCGTCGTTGGAGCGGTTGGACCCGTTGTTGTCAGCCCAGTAGTTGTCGATGGAGCAGTTGGACCCGTAGTTGTTGGCCCAGGAGTCGTGGATGGAGCAGTTGGACCCGTAGTTGTCAGCCCAGGAGTTGTCGATGGAGCAGTTGGACCCGTAGTTGTCGGCCCAGGAGTCGTGGATGGAGCATTTGGACCCGTAGTTGTTGGCTCAGGACTTGACGAAGCAGTTGAGCCTGATGGGATTACATACAACTTTATGATCCTGCAGTATAAATTCTGGGTTTATAGGCACTGCTTTTCCTTCACCTGAAGAAACATCACTGTTTTATAGTTATTATATATACTATTAAACAGGCTATTCATTGACACAAGAATTACAGTGTATAAGGTGAGTAGTGAATTATGTGGTTCCGAAAAAGCTCCAGTGTTCACTGTGTAAAACAGGGGTGTCAAACTCAGTTTCATTGTGGGCCACGTCAGCGTTAGGTTTGTAAATGTAACACAATACAATTGTATCTATATCACATAATTGTCTCTGCAGTTGATTAATATTGAATTTATAACAATTACAGTAAACTCTAACAGCAAAAATCTTGCAAGTAGAAATCCAATCATGCAACAATTATGTATTTAAAAAATGAAACAAAGTTGTGTCTGTGACCAAACTTGAAAACTGTTTAAAATATAAGAGTATTTTTTGCAGTACGATGATCTGCTGCTCTTTCATTTGAAGACAGTTGTGGTTCTGATTGATGTGGAGGAACAGTGATGCTCCGTGTCACTGTGAGTCAGACTTGTGGCTCTGTACTCGACTGTCAGACACGTTTTACAGAAATGATTTGCAGCAGTGTTTCTCATCTTTCCTAAAAATCTCCAAACTTATTGTACACGAGTGCGCAATGAAAGCTTGGTGGTGCTACGCGGAACAACGCCACCTCCGCCGCTGTTTTCATCCTGGTCTGCTCTGATGAAATGACGAGGAGACACAGGAGAGGGAGGAGGGAGCGCTCGTTTTGTGTGAGCGCGGCAGCAAGCGGACAGTAAGAGCTTGAGCCATACTGCAAGATTTGGTATCGATCCGATACCAAGTAAATACAGGGCCAGTATCGCCGATACCAATACCGATACTTTTAATATTTAAGGTTGATGTACCATCACACTGCTGACCCTTTTTCCTTTGGGATTTTTTTGTCATAACCCAGGACAGAATTTGGGCAAAGTTTAAAGGTGACTGCAAAATACAAAAATAGAAGCAATATAGCAGTAAGTAATTTTTTTCTTAAAAAAACAAAGCGAAAAAAAATATTATATGAGAGCAAATTAAAACAGAATCTTTATAGAGGTAGAGTGTTGAGAAACAACAATACAAATATAAAATAAAATTTCCCCCCTTCAGTGCACTTCTTTTCTGGATTTTTCTCAATTAAAAAAGTGTACAAAACTATCGCACCACAACAAATGTTATAAAAATAATGTGCGTGTGTGTGTGTGTGAGAGAGAGAGAGAGCACTGAGTGGCCTGCTGCCGCTGAGTTACGGGGCGGTACAACATCAGAGCACAAGAGGGGGTGGAGGAGCAAAGTGTGCCTTCTCCGCGCTGAGAGTGGGACGGAAGAAGGGGTGAGTCCAGCGACCTGGCTGTCGCCTCTTGGACGAGACCACACAAGCACATACAAGAGCGAAACTGACATTAAAGTATCGATCTCATTATGCTAGTATCGATCCGATAGCAATACCAACTTGGTATCGATACTATCGATATTTGGATCGATCCGCCCACCTCTAGTAAGAGTGGTGCGGACAGAGACAGGGGGAGAGAGGAAACGGAGGAAAGTTACAGTGGCAGCTGCTTGAATGCAGAAAATATGATACGAATTATATTTTTTGCAACTTCTGGAGGGCCACATAAAATGAGATGGCGGCCGGATTTGGCCTCATAAAACTAACACAAAGCTCATTGAGGCTTCAATCATGTAAAGCATTAACCAGAGTAGACAGTTTAAGAAGAAGAGACTCCCAAAGAAAGGCAGGCTAACATCAGGGTCATAACATAAAGTCATATCGTCATCAACCTCGTAGGCAATTTACATTCGATTGTTTGTCCACCAAACCAATTGTGAGGTGAAAAAAAAAATGTTGTAGAAAATCTACACTGGTAATTAAAACACAATGATGGCCAGGTTTCCTCTTGAGCAGCAGCAGAAAAACACATTGGAAACTAATTCAAATCACTGTGATTGAGGGAGAGAGATGATGATGGAAGCAAAGAGAGGTTTATCCAAACAGTCCTCAGTCTTACATCATTGGGAGCTCTGTGTTCCCACGAGATTTAATAAGCTGTACAATTAAAAAGAAAATTAAAGTCAATATTAAACATCAGCTGTGATGGAAATATATATGCTTTTTAAAGGTTTAGGATTTAAATGAACATAAAAAATCAGGCAACTTACCAAGACAGGCTGCAACCAGCCAAAGGACAAAGAGGAGTTTGAATTCTTGAGCCATTGGAAAGAAAACGTATGGTTTTAGCGGAAGAAGAAAGAGATGAGGGCTCTGAGTGGACGAGGCTTTAGTGCCCTAAAACCTTGGAGGATGACGACTCAAGTGTCCTTGACTGGCATTTTTATACATGAACCCCTCCTCCGAGGGTGGCACTGTGACCTAAAGTACACTTCCCATCTAGAAAAAGAACACTCGTCACTTTCCATGTCTCAATGCCATTTATCTGTTCATCCTCTGTAATCTGTTTCTGTTGCCAGAAAGTGTATTGCGATCTAAAAGGATCAATTTAGGATAAGACAGGGATGATTACAGTCATCATAAACACTACATCAGACAAATTTTATCTCGAGGAAATCCAAAGAAAAGCTGCTTGTAGGGCAAATTATCTCTGGGAATAGTTTTTCCTTCATGAAGAATAGTCAGTCAGAGGTGCCTGTGTACCACTTGGAGACGCACATTGAGAGACCACTGTTTATGGCATAAGAGGCAGCCATGATCTTCTCATGTGACACGTCCAGTCACTGGTGATTGAGGCAATGTTGGCAGATCCTGATCTCATCCTCAATGGTGGACACACCTTTCTTCCATTCCCAGCCTTCAATTGTGTAGTCAGAGTTTCTTAAACTTTTACAGAGCTGCTAGTGTACTCATAGAGCTTGAGTTACATCCAGATAACTATTTCATCTTCAACCATAACCTCTCGTGGTCACCTCAACTAACAAAATCATGTCAGGTCTGACATTCAGGTTGGCCTCCAAAAAGAGAACCATCATCACTGGGGCACTTTGTTTTTGATGAGTCAGTAAGTGGCTGCTGAGATAATTTCACATAATTCTTCCAATAGTTATAATAAATCTCTTTCCTCAGGTGCTGAGGTGGAACCTCGAACAAGTAAACCAATAGCAAAGCCTGTTACAGTGTGGAGCACATATGAAACAGAATAAAAACATTCTGTAAAAATCCACAATTGTTTTCAATATGTTGTGCTACATGAGATAATGTTAACTAATCAGTGGTGTTACATTAAATGTAATAATTAACATTTATTGAAGGTCATGTTGCGCTAATTGTGAAAAATGAACAAAAGCAGAGGTTGGGTCATATTCCTTTATCATCAAAACTCAAACATTCCCATATGGTATATTTGAGCCTTTGAAAAGTCGGAATCAAAAACCTGCAATTTCAAAAGTATATAATCAATAAATACTCACACAGATTAATACACACAGCACTTACTATTGTTTTTCTTTGATCACCTTTTTGCTCACAAGCATTTAAATGTCAACAAAATGTCTGCTTTAATATTTTTTTACCTGAGCTGTCAAAAATTAGAGATTCTCTTTCAGGACAGATCATATAGTTCTCTGCACAAAAAAAGCATATATGAACATGTTTAAACTAAATATTATATGTAATCCCAAATTTCATATGGACACTGATGAGTCCTAATGGGTTTATTTCTGTTCAGAGTTCTCTCTCTTTACATCAACTGAGCAGCAAGCTCTGTGGAATGGTTCATGGAAGCTCAGTGGGTCCAAAACCACAGTTGAGGAGAAAAACAAAAATGAAGCAAAGATCTTTGCCATGAAATGAGTTCATGATAACAGTAAATTACTGTAACATTCATGTTTCCTGGTTGAATGTTTCTCCATAGTTGTAAACATATGAAATAGAACTGTCAGACCTTTACGACAGCAACACAAAATAAAATACTATGACACTGTAATGACAAACATTGTTTGTTTACTTGCTTTAATGTGCAACAATGTTGGTCCTCATCAATGACCATGTTCAGATCCTTTGTAGAACAAATAGCACTATTTCTTAGCCTCAGATTTTGTAAGTTACTTACACAGACAAATATAATGTTCCTTTGCAAGAATTTATGACAAGTCTACAAGTCATTGTTAAACTATGACATAACTTTTATAAACTGATTTCTTCACAGGCCCAATTAAAACATGGCAGTGTCCACACAGCATCACAAAGCCAAACGCCAAATTACCAACCAAAGTCTAAAAGATGTTGCCTCAGACAGTGATTCATTACCACACTGATACCGAGACTAGGTGACCAAAGATAGTATAACCGTTGAAGAGATAATATGATGTTCTCGTAAATATGTAAACACAAAAAAAGAGGGAGACAGTATCAAAGTGTGTTTTAAACCTTCACCTTAAGAATATAAGTCCTAAATTCTTTTATTGTTTGATGAGAACCGAACTGTCATCCTATCACCACCTAAAAAATATTATCTCCTTGATGACTTTGATTGCAGTTGCATATCTGAATTAACACGACTTGTTCACGACTGAACTTTAACACTGTTATACTTTATATATTTTTTATTATTTATCTGAACATGGAAGTTAACTAGTAACCAAGGTTAACAAATAAATTCAGTGGGGTAAAAAGAACAGTATTTGCCTCTGAAATGCCATGGAGCAGAAATAAAAGGTAAATGAAAGTGCCTCAAAACTGAAACTGTACTAAGTGCAGAGTGCCTTTTTTCCCACTTCAGTGTTTATTTGCAGAAGATTTATATAAATAAATAATAACTGTTTGAGAACTTCATTCACACTATTTACATTATTCATACAGTCCTGTCGATGGACTCATTTGCAGCTCATTTGTATAATGTCCATTTCACCCATATTTCCTCTTTGTGGTAGGTGTCAGCCTTTCAGTGAGAACATTTCTTCAACAATTGTTAGGGGTGCTACATTTCCTAAATTACTTTTAATAACTTATTAAAAACTTGCTATTAATATTATTTAACATGTCTCACAGTAGTGAGGTGACAAACAACCACAAGCCTCCAGAGTAGCTTCAGACTGAACTGAGGGATGAGCTGTTTAACATGACAGTTAAGAACGTCCCACAGTTGTTCAGTCGGGTCGGTGGTGACGACGACCATATGCAGTATGTTTTACATCATTTTCATTGTCATCAAACCCTTCATTGAACCATCGTGTTCTGTATAAAATTATCTTCATGTGTTATGTTTGTTATATTTAAGCGAGTCAGTTTTGAGTGAAGGACTGTAAAAGACCATTTTTTAAACTGCAATATTGCTACTATTACTTAACATGAATACTCCTCCCACCACTCGAATACACCAGTGACCTTTGTGCTTTGTTAAGATACTGACGGGCAACTTGTCCTTCCTGACATGTTCATGTATAATAACAGCAGCCCTCACTGGAACCAGTGGTGGAAGAGGAGTTCAGATCCTTTAAGTAAAAGTACTAATACCACACGCCCACGGTGAAAATACTCCACTACAACTAAATGTATTATCTGCAATATATATTCATCAATATTTAAAGTACTCATTCTGCAGTAAATGCTCCCTGTTTGTACTTTGCTATTAAATCTGATATCTTTATAATGTACAAAAACACTTAGTGCGTCCTCTGCTGGTTGACGAGGACATGCCTGGACACCTGTTCCCCATTACCTTGTGTATATAATGATGTGTCTTCCCCTGTCCTGTGCCAGTTTGTCGTATCTGCATAGTACGTCATCCTTGTCTCATGTTCCTTGTGCTCTTGTTCAGGTTTGCCTTTTTGTTGATACCTTATTCTTGCCTTGTTTTTTCCCCAGTCTTGTCTGAGCGATTTTCAGTGCAGTACTTTGCCTTTTTGCTTCTGTAGAGTGATTTTTTGTTGTCTTTGTTGACTGTCCTCTTAAGAGTGATTATGAGTTTTACCTTTTTTCATTAAAAATCTCTTATTTTGAAACTTTGGTCACGGAGTCCTGCATTTGGGTTCAGTACAAACTCAGGCCTTGTCATTACCTACTTTGAAAAATTGTTCCCTCAAACCCGATTCTCTGGTTCTGACCCTAACGAGTGCATCCATGAGGTCCACGTCCTCACATTTAATATTACTGCTGCAGCTGTTTCATATTAAGCTCATTTTAACTACTTTACAAACCGTTTGATAGTTTAATGTAAAACCATGCATCATGTGTGATAAGATCACCATATGCCTGCGGTATCTGTCCTGTGAGACCACGTATCTCTAAAAAGTCAACTTTTCATGAACAATACTTATATAAATAATTATAATGTCCAAAGGGTAGAAAAATGGCATTATCTGCACACTCTTTGCTCAGTCAGAAACCGTACTCTAGTAATTGTATTCAAGCACAATTCCTCTTTCAAAAATCCATTCCTCAGTTGGGTTCTAGACAGCATATGCGGTACAATTGTCATGTATCCTTGCATCACAGTAAATCCATCATATGTCCAATAACATTTCTCCAAGGAACAGATGTTCTCTGCACGGGTTGAAAGATGAATACAAAACCACAGTGTCGCCTTCAGTCAGACTTAATATTACCTTTGACATACTATTTCAACATGCTGTCCAATCCAAGTCATGCTAACATGATGATTTAATGTAGCCATTATGCAGGAGTTTTACATGCACCACGTTTCTCATTCATAACTTTAGGAGGATTCATTCAAGTACATCTCAACAACTGCAAAGGATGCAACTCATTCAACACTCAATACTAGATGAGACATGCGTGTTTGATGCGATGGTTCATAATGATGGACATGGGCTGGTGCACATAATTCATCAGAGGTGATGTTTCCTCCATGGAACTTGTTCGTCCTCATCACCTTCCTGTAAATGTTGCCCCCAGGGCTTTTCAAAAAATCACTTGGTCAAAACATCACTGAAAACCCTCTGTGCTCTTGGCATTACATCAACTCAACATTGTTGAGTTGCAGCTCCATTTGTAATTTTGCAGGTGCGTCCATCAGGCTCCAGGAGGTAACCATCTGAGCAGTAGCACCTGAAGCTTCCTCTCTCATTGTAGCACTGCTGGCTGCAGAAACCTGGGATCAGACACTCGTTGATGTCCGCACAGGTCTTAGAGTGGTTGAGGAGCTGGAATCCTGATGGACAGATGCACTGCGCCCCAAATGGTCCTTGGACACAGCCGTCACTGCAACCCCTGTTGTTCAGTTTACAGTCATCTTGGTCTTCATGAAATTGCGTCAAAGTGAGTTAATACTGTGCATTTATCAGTCATCATGCTGTATTTGTTGTTGGCGACTTTTGTCCATTTTAGTGGTGTTTCTCTTTATAATGTTTCCTTTTATTCTGGTACATTACATTGTGCTACGTTTGTGCTAATTTCCTACAGCCCATTAGATTTTTTTCAGTATTTTAATGATGCTATAAGTTTATTTGATTGTTCATAACTCTCTTTCAATCATATATAACAGCATATTTTCATGAATAGTCTTAGCTGAGACTTAAATATAATATGATATTTTAAACTCTCACCATAGACAGGTGACTCTTCCCTCTGACTGTTGCACACCTTGACCAGGTCAATACACAGCTGGTTGTTGGGCCACTGGTCGGAGGGACACTTCAGTGGAGGGGTTGGACAGTTGTGTTCATCAATCATGTCCCAGCAGTCCTTGTTACATGTCTCAGAACACAGGTTTATTCTGTTGATTTAAGGACTATCTTCTGCCCAATAAGTATTGCTGTCCAAACCATTTTGTGACTTGTACATGCATACATGTTTTCCGACTGAACAGCTTAAATTTCAGGCTGAGCTGATGTGACCACCTAGTGGTTTTACTCTTCATTACTGCACCTGAACAGGCAGCTTTTCATCCTCTGTGATGTTCGTTAAGCTTCTGAATGATGGTCATGTTTATACGTTCAGTGTTCTGCCCATAGTCAGGGCATATTAGTTTTTTCATCAGAGCATCACTTCTTGTTCATAGACCACAGAGTGTGTCAATAGCAGAATCTTCCCACAGAAAATAACCACATAGTTTGAGGCAGCAAATAAAGTCACTCTGCAGGTTGTTTGTTCCATCATACCTGTAGCCTATGTCGATGCATTGTCCACTTGTGCACTGAAACTCTGTGCTGCCACAACTTCCTGCAGAAAACACACAGAGAGGAAGAAGATTCAAAACAGCTGTTGTCATTTACCTTTTTTTGGGTGTGATGTGAAGTCCACCAGAGGTCATTTGCATATTTAGTATATTTTCTTTAAATGATACTAAACTACACTCATTGACAGTTGCACTTTAAAATATCAGATGTTTTTGTTTTTGTTTTTTAGAATGTCCTTGACAAATGAGTTACCATGTTTATGACAGCTGTAGCCACACTGTGTGTAACATTTGAAACATAAAACGTGATCCTGCACTTAAAAAATAGTTAATTAGTCACCATCTTATGACCCAGAAGTATACAGCCCATCATTTCATTTTGAATGAAGCACACTAACTGTAAAGAGGTCAGAATATTATATCTGTATTGTTTGTGTGTGTAAGTTGTTTATAATTGAATTGTATGTATAATTTCTTCAAATCTTCTCTCTAAGTCTAACTTCCTTTAAAGTGGGTGTCAGACTACTCAAATCTGTCATTAAGCATGAATCTCTGAGCATTTTTTTGCTGCTCAAAATGACAAATTGGAAAAGATGAAAATGCCTTAAAATTCATTACTTAGGTGAAAATAACAATGTGAAGACACAAAAATCTCCTACTCGTATCCCTCTCTCATTATTCAGCTTTCACATATTGGTGACTATAAAATGGATGGCTGTGAAATGAGGAGTAAACACATACCTTGAGCAAGTTGAATCCTTTGGAAGAGCAGCAAGAGAGAAAGAAGATGAAGACCGTTAAGGCCCATAGTTTACTTCTGGTGTTGGTTTGACAAAGTGTGTACAGTCATGCTAGACTTGACTCTGTTAACTCAAATGAGCCTGAGGAAGAAACTGCCCTTGACACTGAGATGTAGCAGTCAGAGCAACCAGCAGACCAATAATGTGACATGGAGTAAAACAGCTTTTTATGACCAGCTCCTTTACATAAACTTTATCTAAGATGAACTATTACCTGTTGGTATGTTGTCTACATCAGCAAGATGTTTAGTGAAGTGCAAACAAATACAATATCACTGCAATAAATATTAATATTAGTGCTTTGTAATTTCATACAGGGAAGGGGTGGTGTACAGTCGCAGTGCTTTAGTATTGGTTTGTACTGTGCAGGAACTACTTTTATATATTTGTTTATTTCATATTTTTCATTGAAACGTGTAAAAGATTTGTTTTTGGCAGAACCACACCTGTATCTGTATAATTTCTTAATATAATTAATGCTGATGTTTTAGGTTGTGTTTCACAGCCTGCCAATGTTTTTTAATTCCACATCCAAATCATTTTATAACCTGGCACTGGTGGTGGCAACAGGAGACTGTGAAACCAGATGGGTGAAGAAGTGGGTGATGATGGAGGTGGAGGGGCGCGCAAATCACCGGCATGAAAGAGCTTGGGCAGAGAAAGATCGTATTTTAAAAGGAGAGCATGAAGATGATAGGCTAGCAATGAAGGTGTGACATCGTGCTATTGGGTGGAGAAGAACAGCTGGATAGGCAGCTCAAACACTAACAGCAGGAAATGAGCTTGAGCATGCGCAGTAGGAAAGATGAGGAACAGCTTGTGAACGAAACTATTAATGTCTTCCTGGCTGAACTTGCGCTACAGCTTCATTTACAAGTACTGTACATAAGTGTTGTTGCAAGGTTCTTTTACTTTAGTGTTTCCATTGTATACTTTATACCTCTACTCCACTACATCTTGGAGGCAAATATTGTACTTTCACTCCACTGTATTTTTTGACACTTTGATAACTAGATACTTTGAACATTCAGATTAAAAATACAGAACAAATCAACCAGTAAATGATGATGATATTATTATCGGTAAAGCTACCCTGCAGGATATAAAGTGACTAAAATTAGCTTCACCTTCACCAGTCGCAAAAGTAAGCTGATGAACACATGAATGCACCACAAATTATTATCCAGTAATATAATATGCATTATTCTAAAATGGGCCATTCTGCATAATGAGTACTTTTACCTTTAGTACTTTGTTTGTGTATTTTTGTGTATATATTGCAAGAGATGATTTAAAGTTTTGTAAATCAAAATTCATTTGAACAATTTCTTTGAAGAAACAAGCTGAATGTCTATTGTTTTAAGGCATTTCCCCTTCTTTTGAACTATACATTGCGGCTCAACACACCTAAATCCTGTGGACCCAGGAACTAAAATATTTTGTCTTGTTGTTGTTGTTGTTGTCATCGTCGTTAGTAGTACTATTGTAGTTGGAGTAGCAGCAGTAGTAGAAGTATTAATGATAATCATAATGTACTGACATAAATGACCATCTTAATAATGGAGATGAATTATATTTAAAACTTTAATTTACACATTTGCATACCATGTGTGTAAATCAAAAATATCAAGGGTTGAAATGTTTTCATCATTACTATAAGATTACTGTCAGTTAAACCTTGTAAACATTTTCTTACACAAAACAGAAGCAACTGTAGCAACTAATGGACCTTTGCAGATATTATTTTTGTCGAAAAAAAATGCGAAAATCATAAATAGTGGATAGGTAAAATGAATTTATCATATCAGATGATAAAATGAGTGACCAAGGAAACTAATACAATACAGTATTTGGTGGAATACTTTAAAATATTATTTTATGTTATTCATGTTAAATAAGAGCTTGGTATCAATCAGACATAAAACAGGTTAAAAATATACAAATATACTCTCAGTTATATGAGACAGAACATCAAATAATTTCAATGTTGTAAACATTTAAATTAGTGTAAGTGAAATATATGGATGAACAAACAGGCCCTAATTTGGAGGAATAAGTCAATGAATTTCATTAGAACAAAAGAAACTCGTCTCATTAACAAAAATATATTATATATCGCAGTTAAACATAAAGTTGTGACTCATCATAAACCTGAACCATTTTTCACACAAAATGATCTCTTGAAAATTCATAGACGAGCGAGACATTAACTGGACAAGAAAACGATATCAAACATCCTCATCTCTGGGTTGCAGGCCAATCTGAGCCTCAATATCTGGCTCAGTGCTATTAAACAATTAGACCCTCTGAAGTAATTACCATCTTAATTCAGTAACAGTAAAAAGAAACCTTTGAAAAGACCTTCTACATATGTCACATGGCAAACTTTCATAAAGATTAGTCAAGAAAAGACAGGAGTGATTCACAACAGCTTATAACCCTCCTCTTGCATTTGTCATACCCTCCCTTCCATGACATTTCCGGTCAAAAGTGACCGTTGTGTTTTGCAAGGTGATAACTGTGGAACCCCTTATCCAATTTTGATGGTTGACATCTCATTTGAACAGTCAAAGCAAGCAGAATCAAGGGGTGTCAGACAGAATGACACCAGGGGTGAATTTCATGTTCTAATTTTGGAGTAAGTTCAAAGATTGCTCTACATTACTGTATACTATAAAAATGCTTGCCATGTAGGATGTGTTCACTGGAGATGGAAATGCTTTAGTTAGTGTTGTAGCTGAGATTCTTCCCGTTCCAATGATGTATGGGATTTGACACAGGCAAGCCAGTTTTTGTTCAGTATATAGTCCAGACACACCGGTCGGCCCATCCAGTTTAGCATTGACTGCATTCACTGTGATGAATATAAAAGAAGACACTTATACTGTTTTCATCAATGAACACTTACTGAAAAAGAAATATTCAAAAAAAGACCACAACAGAACATCAACATGGCTTGTGTGTGTCTGTATATGCATGTGTATGCGTGCATGTGTGTGTGTATTCAAACACATAGTTGTCAATGCACAGTTGTGGTGGAATGTTCCTTGCAGATGTAGGCATGGCACTTCTGATAGGCCTGGCTAGTTTTTCTGTCTCAAGGAGCACAGAGCTCGCACCTCTTCCTTTTCTGACCTTGGCAGGGGGCTGTTGGGGGAGTGTCTGGAGAGTTCTGCATTCTCTTTACCAGACTGGCAGAAGTTGGTGTGTAGGGAAGGTGCCATTGGACGACTGGAGTCTCTGACCTCTCTGACAGAAAATCACCTCATCAGTAGCCTACCTATTGTGTCAATGAATCAAATGAGAGTAAGGCACAAATATATATGCATGAGAGACAGAAAGGGAGGGGCATTTAGTGCAAGAAGGTGAGAAGCTTTTCTTTAGAGCTTGCACCTGTGAGAAGATATGATACATTCTATCATATAGCGCGAGAAAGTGAGAGGTTCCCATAACCTGGAGTAAATTGGAGAGAGAGAGAGAGAGAGAGAGAGCGATAGGGAGAGAGAGAGCGTGAGAGAGTGAGAGTGTGTGGAGATGTTTTCCATCTACAGGATGAGCATAATATACTCATACCCATTCATTTCTTATGGCGGTCACTTTTGACCCGAAATATCATAGGAGGTACACTGTTGAGTAAATCACTCAAAATTCAACGTAAGTGGTGATCATCAATTGTATATGTTCAGAGGCCTAGTGTGGAGGATAACATAAGGTCTTGAGGCAATTGGATGAAAAACACACTAGTTATGATTAAAAACAAAGTCACTCTGTCACATTTGACCCGAAATGCAAGAGAAGGGTTCATGCAATGCAGCTCAGTGTGGAGAAAGGACATAAGTGCCCTGTGGTCCAGGAATATTCAAATATATGGTGGTGGTCCAGTGGTTAGGATTCAGTGCTCTCATCACTGCGACCTGGGTTCAATCCCCGGCCAGGGTACGCTCACGTGTGTGAGTGTGTTGGCGCCTCATGAGTGGCAGCCTGCATGGAAGTTTCCCCATTGAGGGACTAACAAAGGAATTGAAATATTTCTTAGTGCTTCTGTTTGCCCAACTCTAGCCATAATGGGATATTGAGGGTGTACAGTTATTTTCAGGGAAAAATCAGCAAGTTTCTGATCTTGATAAATGTTGCTGTAGGATAGGAGGATTATCTTCAATCATCATCTATGTAGGAAGAATTGGATGTGCCTTGGCTCGAAGCATCATCTGCGTCTTCAATCAGCCACTATAATGAGAAGAGACTTTCTTTCAAAATGAGGTAAACATATCTCAGATTTTGTCCTGTCTTACCCTGCTGAATATTTTCACTTCTTTTCAGCTCAGCATTCTAATAACAGTTTTCTGATTTACCCTCACTACCCTCCCATGTTAGACATCAAACACATAGAGAGACCAACTCACCTGGTTCCTCCCAGCAGGGAAATTTTTCTGGCTGTTGCTGGGAGCCATCTCCAGGTCGGTCCTTCTGTCCCAGCTGTTGGCGGTTGTGGCCCGTGGGAACCTCGTCACCCCAGCGTTGGCATAGGCATTAACAGAGGCTGCCTGTCTGTTGACTAAGTCACTGTCAACCAGTGGTGCCTTGGCAGGAGAGTTGCTGACATAAAGCTTCTCATTGTCTATATTTTTGATCATCTTGGAGCTCTTCTTTGAGGATCTCAAAAGATAAAACAAAAGTACATGTTACTATCATTACTGATATCAGTATTACTATGGTTTATTTATTATGTTTCTGTGTAGTATGAATGATGGAGAAATATTGCAAAGACATAATAAATAATTGCATGTGGGTGAATGAATGGATGAGAAACTCACATGTGGGCCACTATAGGCAGAAGAATAAGTGTGATGAGCAGCAGTCCCCCAAGAACAGTACCTGCAATTACCAGCGCCAGCTGCCATGCTAACAAAACACATTGACAAGGGTGTCAGAAACAAGGCTACACTATTGAAATGATTCTAGAAATACTTTTTATCTGCAAAGTGTTTCATAATAAAAGTAGCCTAAACCAAAGTCAAAGACATTATATAGACTCCACCCATTCTATACATCATGATGAATCATCAGATTTTCAAAATAGAAGGCTTGTAAACAAATTCACTGCTTTCTCTCTGTATTCTAACATGGAAATCATATTACCTGCTCAAACACAAACAGTTGACATACAACATAAATGGACATCTTATAGGAAAGGAAGTCCTGAGGACCAGAGCAACCCAGGAGCTTCTGGTTCAACTTCATCAAACTGAGAAGACTGAATAAAATCTTAAGTAGCATCTTAAACTGTAATTTACTTGTCATGCACAAATATTAAAGCAGTATACATTTTCTGTCTAATGTGTTGAAAGATTTCGGTGGGTTTCAGAGTTGTGCACGGACATGATTTGGGGAGGTTATGTTCCACCATTAGAGGACGTGGTTACATTTGTGTGAATCGACAGTTTTCCTTCATGAACATCCCTCATAAAGTAGCAAAACTGATTTCTTGATGTGTGTTGTTAACAATCTTATATCACTATTTTCAAATACTCTGTTACTGGTTTCTTGTGTTTGTCTTTTTTTAAAAATGTTGTCATTGTGTAATTTCTTGGGTTGTTCTTGTTTTTGCTTTCACTGTAAAACCAATGCTGTATACTCACATTCTTTGCAGTTCAAACCAGAATAACCAAAGGGGCAACTGAAAGACAAGAAGGTTCATTTTACAGTTTTAAATACACAAAAGCTCTCCACAAACACAGGTCGTGTTTACAGCAGCTCAAAGCTTTTTATCCTCAGTATGATTTGAATGAAATGTTGTTTAAATATATTTAGATAATATTGGCATAATGTTATAATTAGACAGATAATATGGTTACATTTGTTACGTTGCAATATTTAAATACTTACTTGACACATTCCTTGTCATCCACAGCTTTTTGGCCACTGGGACAAGCTGCAAGAGAAAAGGTTGAGGTACTTTGTAGTTTAGATTGAGAGAGGTCAATATATAACACACACACACACACACACACACACACAAAAACACACACACACTTGAACAATGCTCTTACCACTGCACGCTCTGTCAGTGTAGTCCGTCTTAATGTAGTTTTCCTTACATGTACAGTTAAAAGATCCATCTCGTGATGAGCATATTGTGGTTATCAGATCACAGGCTGACCTCCCACGATTAACACACAGGCCTTCATCTTTAAATGAATGAAACAAAAGAAGATATTCTCAGTACACATAACTCAAATAAATGCAGTAATACAAAATAGAGGAGACTACAGAAGACTAACAAATAACTACATGACATTAACTATGAACTGAAATGCACAGTGTAGCAGCTGGCAAATACCATTATCAGAACGACATTATCAATCTAATGACGATGTCACACTAAATGATAGTCTGCACACTGTATGAAGGTCACTGCATGTTAAATGACAAAGGGATCAAACTTTGGCCTACTGGTCACCTTAATAGTCTATCTGAAGAGAGGATTGGCACTAAAATACACACCCAAAGTTTCTATGCTAATTTTTTAACATACAATATGTGAAATAATAATGCTCCACTTTCATTATCCACACTGTGTATTGTGTGAAGAAAAAAATACATTTTATAAAGTATTGACAAATATGGCCTGAGATGTCATCTAAATACTTGTAATTCCACCACTACCTACCATAAAGGGAGGAAGTTAAATCATGAAAGACAACAACAAATGAAAGCATTTTTTCACAGAACATGTGTTATCATGTCACAGTAAGGAAAGCAAATGAATAAATAATGAAAATATTTTCTGAATTCCATTTAGCTGCTGCAGTTTTGAGGTATCTAGTATTGTGCATGTGTACTCATTGTCCCACGGCCATGGCTTACTGGGACAGTTGAGTAGAGCAGGGTTAACATTATTAATGTTATTCTTAACACCTGTGATTTTATGACAAGTCAGCTGTTCAAATGGTGACTGGACGGAAAAAAAACTTGCGTAAGCATCCTGAAAAAGAATTTGAGGATTTACAAGAAACAAGCATCAAGAAGAGAAGCATGCCAAAGCAAGAATAACTGCTGGAAGAAATGAAACAGCATGAAACTGAACAACAGAAAAATCAATGACATGTGTTGTACTGGATGGCTGAGTGAATTTCAGACAATGCTGCAGATACAGTGTACAGCACATAATTCGATATGCTCCACCTGAAAATAAATCTATGTCTTCTTATTTAAATCAATGTCAGAATCAAACTGCATCAAGATCGGATTGATATACCTGATAAACTTACCTCGGAAAGTTGCCCCTGACAGTGGACTGTTGGGAGCTGCAGCGGCTTCTTTAATTGTTGTGAGGACGTTTTCTGTTGTGATGTCAGAACTTGCTGTGAACATGATCTCTACAGTTGCATCAACCCCATTTCCTGACCTTGACAAAACTAAGGGGCTCGCACTTCTCCTATATAGACAAAAGTCACACTTAATGATGATTTTATTCTGCAATTATTATGTGCAATATGCTGTAAGTGTATTGGAGGAAGTGGTTCTATATAGAGAGACAGTCAGATGGTAAACACCACTGTCAATCTGTGACTTACTCTGTGAGTTCCAGCACTATAGATCCAGAGAAATCAGGGTTGTTCTTGAAAACATCTGAGAGCTGTTTTAGAAAGAAAATATCATTTTGTTTAGACCATCATGTAACTGGGAATGTAAAGCCAATTTAGATCAAGTTTTGCTGGGATTATTATTCTTTGATATTGTGTAGCACAAACAGTGCATTAATTACTACATGCATCAGGTTTAGTTTTAGTTCAGGTAAGATGAACTATCACTGTCTACAATGAACTCAGCCAACGACTTTTCTTAAAGGTATTTTCACATCAAATGCCCAATGTCTCAAAACAACAAAAAACATCGAATGAAAAAAATCAATAAAATGAATACATGGATCACTGGTCTCCAAGTACATGAGGGATATTAAGAAAACATACAAGCAGTGAGTGTGTATTAGCTGCCTTCACTCTAAGTCCAACATTTATAAAAATGAAAAAAGACACAAACACAGAGGAGAGAACTGATTGCTTACCACATCTTTAATTTCTTGTGAGGCTTCTAGAAATTCTGTTGACATCTTGTTACTCATGTTGACATTGTATGGTAAACCAGGCAGGGATAGTTGTCCAGGGAAAACTTTGGCTAAAATTGGAAAATATGATCTTTAGAAAGTTTTAGATACACGACATTCCAGTCACTTTTTTAAAAAAATAGTTCAGCATCTCTTCTAGTCTTCATGCTAAGCTAAGCTAACCATCTCATACTTACTGGAAACATATGAGAGTAGTTCATCTGACTCTCTGTATAAACGTGTTTTAAAAAAAATCCTAAAATATCAAATTGTAGCTGTGAATATTTCATGAAATGATTAATGTAGCACTGGTCAAATTAAGGTGCTTATAACGTTGACTGCCCCGATACTACCAGGATTATAACTAAAGTTTAATAGATCACTTTCTCATGGAGTACACAGTGGTGGTACACAACAAATGTGAGTACTTACCACTGTGACAAGTCTTGCTGACATTATTGTAGAAATCACCAGCCAAACACAAGCATTCAAAGTTTTGATCAACACGAGGTTCACAGGTGCTCCCACGGCCACACGGGTTTCCTGCACAAGGGTCTTCAAAGTCCAAGGAAAAGAAAACACAACAGTAAGCATATACAGTATGATGTAAACACCAAAAAGAATTCAATCTTGGCAATAGAGGCCATGTCACTTGTTGGAAACAAATGGAATTACCTGGCGGTGGAGTGGCTGGATTTGCCGTCAGTGTGGCAGGATTTGGCGGTGGAGTGGCTGGACTGGCCGTTGGTGTTGCAGGATTTGGCCGTGGAGTGGTTGGATTCGCCGTCGGTGTGGCAGGATTTGGCGGTGGAGCGTCTGGACTGGCCGTCGGTGTTGCAGGATTTGGCCGTGGAGTGGTTGGATTCGCCGTCGGTGTTGCAGGATTTGGCGGTGGAGTGTCTGGACTGGCCGTCGGTGTTGCAGGATTTGGTGGTGGAGTGTCTGGACTGGCCGTCGGTGTTGCGGGATTTGGCGATGGAGTGTCTGGACTGGCCGTCGGTGTTGCGGGATTTGGCGGTGGAGTGTCTGGACTGGCCGTCGGTGTGGCAGGATTTGGCGGTGGAGTGTCTGGACTGGCCGTCGGTGTTGCGGGATTTGGCGGTGGAGTGTCTGGACTGGCCGTCGGTGTGGCAGGATTTGGCGGTGGAGTGTCTGGACTGGCCGTCGGTGTTGCGGGATTTGGCGGTGGAGTGTCTGGACTGGCCGTCGGTGTGGCAGGATTTGGCGGGGGAGTGTCTGGACTGGCCGACGGTGTTGCGGGATTTGGCGGTGGAGTGTCTGGACTGGCCGTCGGTGTGGCAGGATTTGGCGGTGGAGTGTCTGGACTGGCCGTCGGTGTTGCGGGATTTGGCGGTGGAGTGTCTGGACTGGCCGTCGGTGTGGCAGGATTTGGCGGGGGAGTGTCTGGACTGGCCGACGGTGTTGCGGGATTTGGCGGTGGAGTGTCTGGACTGGCCGTCGGTGTGGCAGGATTTGGCGGTGGAGTGTCTGGACTGGCCGTCGGTGTTGCGGGATTTGGCGGTGGAGTGTCTGGACTGGCCGTCGGTGTGGCAGGATTTGGCGGGGGAGTGTCTGGACTGGCCGACGGTGTTGCGGGATTTGGCGGTGGAGTGTCTGGACTGGCCGTCGGTGTGGCAGGATTTGGCGGGGGAGTGGCTGGACTGGCCGTCGGTGTTGCGGGATTTGGCGGTGGAGTGTCTGGATTGGCCGTCGGTGTGGCAGGATTTGGCGGGGGAGTGTCTGGACTGGCCGACGGTGTTGCGGGATTTGGCGGGGGAGTGTCTGGACTGGCTGTCGGTGTTGCAGGATTTGGCGGTGGAGTGTCTGGACTGGCTGTCGGTGTTTCAGGATTTGGCGGTGGAGTGTCTGGACTGGCCGTCTTTGTTGCAGGATTTGGCGGTGGAGTGTCTGGAGTGGCCGTCTTTGTTGCTGGATTTGGCGGTGGAGTGTCTGGAGTGGCCGTCGGTGTTGCAGGATCTGGCGGTGGAGTGTCTGGACTGGCCGCTGGTGTTGCAGGATTTGGAGGTGGAGTGTCTGGACTGGCCGTCGGTGTTGCAGGAGTTGGAGGTGGAGTGTCTGGACTGGCTGTCGGTGTTGCAGGATTTGGAGGTGGAGTGTCTGGACTGGCCGTCGGTGTTGCAGGATTTGGCGGGGGAGTGTCTGGACTGGCCGTCGGTGTTGCGGGATTTGCCGGTGGAGTGTCTGGACCCATCGTTGTTGGCTCAGAAATTGTGGTTGAGCCTGCCTCTGGAATAAAAGTTTTCAACTTCAATCTGCTTGATAATAAAGCTGTAGCCTTATCTTCATCACACTATTAACAACAAGCTCATGCCAGTCAGTGTATCATTAACATATGATATGTCATGGAAAGATTACATAGAACTTTATGATCCAGCAGCATAAATAGTGAACTATGTGGCTCCCTGTCATGTTTTATACTGATAACTTGAAACAGCACCAGTACATCAAAACTCAGGACAAAAGATATTTTTGAGCAATTCATGACATTTACGTTGCGGATGAAAAATGTCTTAATGATAAAAAATCATCCAAAACCAAATGAATGTGAAATACAATTCACCTTGCCATAAATATTTCTATTTATGTATGCAAGTTGGATTCGAAGGACTGTTCATATCCAGTCCCAAAGGCTAAAAACAACTTGTCCTCCATCTGCCCCATAAAACTGACTCAAAGCTCTTTTAGACTTCCATCATGTAAAGCATTAACCAGAGGAGACAGTCTAAGAGGAACAAAGGGACTTGACTGGAAGAGACTCCCAAGGAAAGGCAGGCTATCATCAGAGTGATCAGTAAAGTCATATTGTCACTAGCCTAGTAGTAAAATATTAACGTTTGATTACTTGTCCACCAAATCAAGGGTGAGATTAAATAAATGAATTGTTGTTCAGCCAACTTTGAAACAAAGTGCTCCCTCATTTTAACTCCTTATTTCTGTCTAGCTGAATATCTGGATTTAGATTTAAAACAAAACTAAATTAAAACACATTAAATATGTAAAGAACAGGCTGTTAAGAATCTACACTGGTAATTAAAACACAATGATGACCAGGTTTCTTCTTGAGCAGCAGCAGAAAAATACATTGGAAACTAAAACGATGGACGAGAGGTTTATCCAAACAGTCCTCAGTCATACATCATTGGGAGCTCTGCAGTTCCCACTTACAAGGGTATCACTGGATCAAGATTTAATAAGTCAGACAATAATAAAAAAAAAAAATTTAAGTACTTCTTTAAACATTTGCTGTGAGGGAAATATATCTGCGTTGTGTAGTTATTTATTTAAACCCTGTGAAATTTTAAGACACAATCTATTTAAATTTACTGAATTTTCAAGATTAAAAAGACTTAAATAAAAAATAAAAATAACATTTTTCTTGATTAGAAAGTTCACCTGCCAAATGAACTTGTGATCATCTGGGCTAATTCATCCACCAGCAACAAACAACAAAGATTTTTAAAAAAATGTTTCAAATTTAAAGTTAACAAAATTCAGGCAACTTACCAAGACAGGCTAAAACCAGCCAAAGGACAAAGAGGAGTTTGAATTCTTGAGCCATTGGAAAAGAACTTAGGGACAAGGTTTTAGCAGAAGAAGAAAGAGATGAAGGCTCTGAGTTGATGAGGCTTCAGTGCCCTCAAACCTTGGATGATGAAACTCAGGTGTCCTCGCCTGGCAGTTTTTTTCATTAGCCACTCCTCCGAGGGTGGCACTGTGAGCCTACGTATATTCCCCCCTGCAGAAAAGAACACTCGCCGCTTTCCATGTCTCCGTGACATTCATCTGTTTATCCTCTGTACATCTGTCTGTTGTTAATGTCCAGAAAGTGTGTTGCAGATCTAAGAGCTACATGAAAGGTCAGTTCAGGACCTGGGGATGACAGGGATGATTATAGCCATCATAAACACAACCTCAGGACCTCGAGGAAACCCAAAGTAAAGCTGTTTGTAGGGAAAATTAGGTTTGGGAAGTATTGTATGAAATTATCTCACTTACTGAGTCATCAAAGAAAAAGTACCTCAGTGATGATGGGTTTTTTCGAGGCCAACGTGAATGTCAAACCTGACATGACTCAAGGCAGGTTTTGGTCAATGACGAAAATGTGCTTTGGATCACAAACCAGAATTGTTTGAATATGTTGTGCTACATGAGATAATGTTAACAAATCAATAGTTTTACATTAAATGTAATAATTAACATTAACTGAAGGCAATGTCGCACTAATTGTGAAAAAATGAATTAAAGCAGAGGTCAGGTCACATTCATCAACACCACTCAAACATTCCCATATGGTATATTTGATCTTTTGAAAACTTGCAATCAAAAAACTTCAATTCTAATATAAGTATATAATTAATGAATACTCACACAGATTAATACATACAGCACTTACTATTCTTTTTTTTTGATTGCCTTTTTACTCACAAGTGTATAAATGCCAACAAATGTCAGTTGTGTTTTTACCTGAGCCTTCAAATATTGGAGATTTTCTTTCATATTTTTCATTCATCATATTTTCACTCACTGAAATAGTTTTTTTTCCATAAAATGTATTCAAAATTCATTTCAATTAATGAAATGTTCTTGAAAACCATGATGAAAACCAAGCATAGTGTCCATATGAACGCCCTTACACTAAATGTTATATGTAACCCCAAACTTCTTATGGACACTGATGGAGTTTTAAAGTAGTTTATTTCTGTTCAGAGTTCTCTCTCTTTACACCAACAGAGCAACAAGCTCCATGGAACAGTTCACAGAAGCTCAGTAGGTCTAAAACCACAGTTGAGGATAAAAGCATAAAGGAAGCGAAGATCTTTGCCAGGAAAGTTACTGATAACAGTAAATGACTGTCTCGAACATGTTTCCTGGTTGAACTTATCTCCATAGTTGTAAAAATATAAAACAGAACTGTCAGACTTTTATGACAGTGGCACAGAATAAAAATAGTACGACAGTATAATGACAAAAATTGTATGTTTACTTGCTTTAATGTGCAGCAATGTTGGTCCTCGTCAATAACCATGTTCAGATCCTTTCTAATACAAATAGCACTATTACTTAGCCTCAGACTTCTTAAGTTACTTAAACAGGCCGGAATGAACATAAAGGACAAAGATAATGTTCCTTTGCACGTCACTTTATGAATTTATGGAAGATCGACCAGTTGTCATTAAACTATGAAACAACTTCAATAAACATGATTTCTGACATGATTCCTGATTTATGACATGACAGTGTCTACATCACGGCACAAAGCCATACGCCAAATTACTAACCAAAGTCTAAAAATGTTGCTTCAGACTGATTCAACCCACTTACCACATTGTTATTGGAAACTAGGTGACCAAACAAACAGGATGGGGTGAAGGATAATATGACCTGAACTGAGCTATCATCCAATCATCTATAAAATATTATCTCTAAGATGACTTTGATCCCCATTACATATCTGAATTAAATGATTGACCTTTACTTCAGTGAAACTACTTTATCTGCTGGTTAACTTGCAAATCTAATGGTCAGGGTCTCTTGGTTTAGTTTTGTGTGTTTTCTAGTTTATTTTCTGTGCATTTTTACTTTTTACTCTTTTTTGGTTTCAGGTTTTCCCTATAATGTTAATGTTCTGTGTTTTTTCTGTGTGGAACTTTTTGTTCAGTCACTGCTGTAGTGGCTGGGGGTGAGGTCTCAGGTGCTGGGACTCTCAATTAACACAGCTACTTTCCAGTTTCACCTCATCACTGGCAGTTTATAAACCCTGCTCTTTCACCTTTAAGCTGCCTGATCGTCCCTGTCTACCAGTGTTTTGTTGGCTTTGTCTCTCCTGTGTTCATCCCATGCTGCTCCTCCTGTGTACTGCTCAGCCGTCAAGCCCCAGCACCTCCACCGCCAGTAGTATCAGCCAAAAAAAAAAAATCCCTTTAAGCTCTAAGGTCCAGTTAAAGGTGTCACACAGGGATCAATAAAATCTATATTTCATAATAAGATCATTTTTTATTGATCCCCCAGAGGGGAATTTCAGATAATATTTAATTATATAAAACTCTTATATAAATAATACAGTTATATTATTAGAATATTGAATATAGGTTATATTATTAATTTGAACATGGAAAGTAACTGGTATGTCACAGTTATGCCAGTCAGGCTTTTGTTTTTGTGTTAGTTTTTTGGTCAGCCTTAGTTTTGTTCTGTTCATTCTGCCTCACATGTTTTTTGTTCGGCTCTGGTTGTGTCTTGCCATGTTGTGTCTTGGTTCTCTGTCTTAGTTCTCTGTCTTGGCTCTGCCTTAGTATCAGTCTCTCTTTTAGTTTGGTATATTTCATGTCTTTATTCTTTCAGTCCTGTCAGTCTTGTCGTAGTTTTGTCTTGTCGTAGTCTTGTCTAAGTTCTGTCTGTCACTATTCACCTGCCATAGAGTCTCACCTCAGATCTCTGTTCTTTCCTACTCACCCCGCCTCTGCCTCACCTCATCTACCAGCCACTCCCACCTCATCCTAACACCTGTGTTCCCAGCTGCAGCTAATCACTTATCAGGCCTCTATATAAGCCAGTTCATTCAATTTGCCCTTGCCAGATTGTTGTCTTCTCATCTTGTTCACGTCATTCTTGTTCATGTTATCCTTTGTCATGTCATGCCCGTTTCCTGATGTATATGTGTTTGGATTTCTGGACCTGACCTTGCCATGAGTTTTTTGTTAAGATTTCTGTTTTCATTAAAATACTTATCTAAGCATAGGTTTGAGTGATGCACTTGAGTCCACAACCACCCTTCATGACATGGTAACTAAATTTATCAAATAAATGTAGTGGAAATTTACAGCAATAAATAACTGTTTGGGTACTTCATTCATGTTTTTTCAGATTATTCATACACTCCTGTTGATGGACTCATTTGCAGCTCAGTTATATAATGTCCATTTCACCTACACTACTCACAAAAAGTTAGGGATATTCGGCTTTCGCCTGAAATTTAAGGATGAACCTAAAATGCACTATCCCCTTTACAGGTGAACTTAATGTGACATTCTGTAAACTTTTGAATGCACATGTCCAACTGTTTCAATACTTTTTGCACAAGTTGCTGTTTTTTTAACAAGGAGCTTAATGGTAAAATTCACAACAGGTATTTGATCCGTGAATCGACCAATAAATTTGATTCAATTAGAATTGCGGTTTAAACAGTCCTACTCATCATGTTGTTCACATTTTGACATCATGAGACCAAGACAACATCTAACAATTGATCAACAGTACCTCGCCATTGTGAGGCTTCAAACAGGATGTTCTCAGATTGTTACGACCCAGGAAGGAACAACAAAGGAGGAGACAAATCAAACAAAAGGCCAGGTCTTAACCGTCTAACACAGAACTAGAGTCTAAATCAAAATGGACGGGCCCCCCCAACAATACACATGAAAGTCTCCGCAACACTTACAAAGAAATCTGAGCAAGAGACGTAGCATGGTGGCGGACAGCTCACATCAAATCACAGCCGCCGCCGGCCATCGTCTCCGGAGCTTTTATAGCTTCCAGCCTTAGGGGGGCGGGAGCGGAGGCTTGGCCGGAGAGGAGGAGCGGGCCAGCTGGAGGTCACCGGCCGAGACCGGGATGGGATCCTGACTGTCTTCACACTCTGTGATTGGCCAGTCACACACAGTGCCCGCCCCTCCCTACACAGACACGTCTCTGCACGTCTCTCGTAACGTACGCAATGCATTTGACAGGACATAGCTGAAAACGGCTCGGTCAGTTGGAAAACTTTTCTCGTACTGAACGCGGTGCTTTTGCGAGGAATACAGTGAACAAGGCTGACATATTATTTCCCTGTTTGCCATCACTGGATGTTTGCATGAATCACCAAGTTCACACAGATCATTAAAAAAAAAAACAGCCTTACAGACCACTTACAGACACATACACACATATAGCTGAACACAAAAAGTAGCCCATATTAATATTTTCATTGTATATGGCTGCATCTAGTATCTGACGCTTTCTCACTGCAGTTCATAAAAATAAATATAATGTTATAAATTTTTCAAATTAAGCTTTATATGCTGTATATAGGCTTTGAATACAGTAGATTAGCAACTTCTAATCAATCCATATCAATTTCAGACTGAAAATAATGTACCGATTTAAGCCCCACCCATTTTCCCTTCCACTCCCGGATTAGGCCCCGCCCACGCTTTGTTACCAGCCTGACCCATGGTGCCAAATGTCCCATCAATATGAGCAACTTTAAACATGATAAGCAATAAACACAAACAACAAACAATAACAGCAACATTCAACCACATGAAATACATCAAACATTCCTTATTTTTCATAAACAGTCTTTAAACATAGAGTAATAAGGTATGCTGGGAAGTCTCCGCCCCACTTATTCCCCAATGTACAATATAAATATAAATGATAATGTTTGAGTTTTTTGGACCGTCAAATTTTATCTTACTGTCAAGCTTCAATAACCAACTCCAGTTTAACCAATAACAGCATCTGAGTTAACGTTATTTCTGGAAACATTCAGAAATGAGATGCTAATAATTGAAGTTGCAAAAGCTTTATTGTATTTGCACTCAGTTCAGTTTAAAATCACATAACTTTAGTTAACAAACGAGGAGGATCTTTATTTTCCAGCCTCACACAGACGCCTTTTATTCAAAAGTATTAACACTATAAACTATAACACTTATTACTTTTTGCCTTAAGCAGCCTTCATGACTGAAGCTACCAGACGCTCCCATTAGCATCATTAGCTTAGCTCAACCTCCACAGTCTCCCCCCGGACAAACTCGTCCTAGACACCAAAGAGAAACACAGTCAACACGAGAGCACAGTCAAACTCCAGCCAACAAGCGGCTCCACAAACACCAGAACAAACTCACTGAGAAAACAGCGCAGACTTTTTATGAACATATTTATTAACATATCAATAAAATTCATTATTCATTACATTTTAATGTGGGTTCCCTGTGGGCTGTTTGATGGGATGGTCCATAATGATGGACATGGGATGACAGTGACATGGCAATGTTAGTACTGTGCATTTATCTGTTATCGTGCTGTATTTGTTGTTGCTGACTTTTGTCCATTTTAGTGGTGTTTCTCTTCAGAATGTTTCCTTTTATTCTCGTACATTAAATTGTGCTACGTTTGTACTAATGTTCTACAGATTGTTACATTTTTTCAATATTAGTTGTTTTCCTCACTCATGTCCCAGCAGTCCTTGTCACATGTCTCAGAACGATGTGGACAGTCTGCGACAACACAGGTTTGTTCTATTGATTTAAGGACTATCTTCTGCCCAATATCGCTATCAAAACCATTTTGAGACTTGTAAACAGAAATTATTTTACATTTGTTACACGTTCCACATGTACACGTTTGTCCAGAAAGCTTCTGGCATGGAGAACATGAACAAGCCCATAGAGATTAAAGTAAAACTTTGACCTACATTAATATGTGTCCTACTAATATAGCTACTAAATGTAAAGTTTTGGACAATTGTTTTCTTATCTCAAGTGTGTTTTTGTTCACTTTATAGACTAAACTAAACTTTATTTACACATGCTACGTTTTCCTACTGAACGGCTTAAATTTCAGGCTGAGCTCATGTGACCACCTAGTGGTTTTACTCTTCATTACTGCACCTGAACAGCAGCTTTTCATCCTCTGTGATGTTCGTTAAGCTTCTGAATGATATTCATGTTTACGTGCTCTATGTTCAGCACATAGTCAGGGTATATGACTCTTTTCATTACAGCACTTCTTGTTCATAGACCACACAGAGTGTGTCAATAGCAGCATCTTCCCACAGAAAATGGCCACATAGTTTCCGGCAGCACATAAACAGTTACTCGGCATGCCATAGGCTCTTTGTTCCATCATACCTGCAGCCGATGTCAATGCGTTGTCCACTAGTGCACTGAAACTCTGTACTGCCACAACTTCCTGCAGAAAACACACAGAGAGGAAGAAGATTCAAAACAGCTGTTGTCATTCATTGTTTTTTGGGCGTAATGAGAGCTCCACCAGAGGTCATTTGCACATTTAGTATCTTTTCTTTAAATGATACTAAACCACACTCATTGACAGTTGCACTTTAAAAAAATCAGAGGTTTTTGTTTTTGTTTTTACAATTTCCTCGACAAATAAGTTACCATGTTTATGGCAGCTGTAGCGCCACTGTGTAACGTGATCCTGCGCTTAATGGATAGTTAATTAGTCACCATCTTATGACCCAGAAGTATACAGCCCATCATTTCATTTTGAATGAAGCACACTAACTGTAAAGAAGTCAGAACTTTATATCTGTATTGTTTGTGTGTGTGTGTGTGTGTGTGTGTGTGTGGTGTAAACACCATAAATTGTTTATAATTGAATTGTAATTTCCTCAAACCTTCTTTCAAAGTCTAACTTCCTTTAAAATGGGTGTCAAACTACTCAAGTCTGTCAGTAAGTATGAATCTCTGAGCATTTTTGTGCTACTCAAATGACAAATTGGAAAAGATGAAAATGCCTCAAAATTCATTACTGAGGTGAAAATAACAATGTGAAGGTACAAAAATGTCCTTCTTGTATCCCTCTGTCATTATTTAGCTTTAACATATTGGTGACTATAAAATGGATGGTTGAGAAATGAGGAGTAAACACATACCTTGAGCAAGTTGAATCCTTTGGAAGAGCAGCAGGAGAGAAAGAAGATGAAGACCGTTAAGGCCCATAGTTTACTTCTGGTGTTAGTTTGACAAAGTGTGTACAGTCATGCTAGACTTGACTCTGTTAACTCAAATGAGCCTGAGGAAGAAACTGCCTTTGACACTGAGATGTAGCAGTCAGAGCGACCAGCAGACCAATAATGTGACATGGAGTAAAACAGCTTTTTATGACTAGCTCCTTTACATAAACTTTATCTAAGATGAACTTTTACCTGTTGGTATGTTGTGTACATCAGCAAGAAACAGTAACCGTTATTTTTGTGTAACAGTCTATGGCTGAAACCAGGGTTAATAAAGACTTTATAGTTCCTGAAAATATATATGCATTTTTGTATTTTGACACTCCTTTACAAAATACCAACACACTACAGCACAACTGACATGTTTTACTGAGGAAATAACCCAAAGAAAAACACACTTTAGCCGAGAGTATATTTTCAGCTCTAATTCAAATGAATGTTTTTCACCAGCTTTTCATCAGTTTTTCACATTCTATACAGGACTTATGACACGTGTTTAATGAACTGTGAACAAATACAATATCACTGCAAAAATTATTAATTTTAGTGCTTTGTAATTTCATACAGGTAAGGGGTGGTGTACAATAGTAGTGCTTTAGTATTTTTATTTTTATATTTTTATATATTTTATATTTTATATATTTTTCTTTGAAATGTAATAAAGATTTGTCTTTGGCACAAGTATCTTTATAATTTCTTAGTATAATTAATGCTGATTTTTTTTAGGTTTCAATGTTTTTGAATTTCACATCCAAATCATTTTATAACTCATCGCCACATGATGGAGACATTCTCATACTTACAGTTATCAAGCTTCTGGCAGCTTCTCCTTTGACTTTATTGCATTTTACAATGTTTGACCTTGTCACAGTAAATGTGCTTCTTGGCATTATAGCACAAAATAATCTTGTTTGTGGCAAAAACAAGAGGAGGTGATTATCTAGCAGTGGTGGAAAGTAACTAAGTACATTTACACAAGTACTGCACATAAGTATAGTTGTGAGGTTTTTGTACTTTAGTATTTCCATTGTATACTTTATACCTTCACTCCACTGTATTTTTTTGACACCTTGATTACTAGATACTTTGAACATTCAGATTAAAATACAATACAGTATAAATGAACCAGTAAATGATGATATTATTATTACATGTCAAGCTACCCTGCAGGATATAAAGTGACTAAAATTGGCTTCACCTTTACCAGTCGCAACATTTAACTGATGAACACATGAATGCATCACAAATTATTATCCAGTAATATAATATGCATTATTCTGAAATGGGCCATTCTGCATAATGAGTACTTTTACTTTCAGTACTTCAAGTATATTTTGATGATATACTTTGTTTTGTGTATTTTTGCAAGAGATGATTTAAAGTTTTGTAAATCAAAATTCATTTGAACTATTTCTTTGAAGAAACAACCTGAATGTCTGTTGTTTATGGCATTTTTTATTCTTTTAAACTATGTGTCACTAAAAGGAAAGTTAACCTGCAGAAACACACATTGGTCAAGCTTAGGCACGTAAATCCTGTGGACCCACCAACCAAAGTACATTGTCTTGTTGTTGTTGTTGTCAACTATTGTAGTTGGAGTAGCAGCAGTAGTAGAAGTACTAATGATAATAATAATAATGTACTGACATAAATGACCATCTTATAATGGAGATGAATTATTCAAAACTTTAATTTACACATGTGCGTACCGTGTGTGTAAATCAACAATATCCAGGCTTGAAATGCTTTCATTGTTACTATGAGATTAGTGTTAGTTAAATCTTGTAAAACATTTTCTTACGCAACAAAGAAGCAACTTTAGCAACTAGCCGACCTTCTCAGTTAATATTTTGTCTGTGAAAGAATCTGCGAAAATCATAAATAGTGTATAGGTAAAATGGATTTATCATATCAGATGATAAAATGAGTGACCAAGGAAACTAATACAATAAAGTATTTGGTGGAATACTTTAAAATATTATTTTATTTTATTCATGTTAAATAAGAGCTTGGTATCAATCAGACATAAAACAGGTTAAAAATATACAAATATACTTTCAGTTATATGAGACAGAACATCAAATAATTTCAATGTTGTAAACATTTGAATTAGTGTAAGTGAAATATATGGATGAACAAACAGGCCTTAATTTGGAGGAAAAAGTCAGTGAATTTTATTAGAACAAAAGAAACTCGTCTCATTTACAAAAATATATTATATAGCACAGTTAAACATAAAGTTGTGACTCATAAACCTGAACCATTTTTCACACAAAATGATCACTTGAAAATTCATAGACGAGCGAGACATTAACTGGACAAGAAAACAATATGAAACATCCTCATCTCTGGGTTCAGCCCAGTCTGAGCCTCTATTTCTGGCTCAATGCTATTGAACAATTGAAACTGAAGTAGTAGCCATCTTGATTCAGTTACAGTAAAAAGAAACCTTTGAAAGGATCTTCTGCATATGTCACATGGCAAACTTTCATGAAGATTAATCAGGAGTGAAGAAGACAGGAGTGATTCACGACAGCTTATAATTGACAGAATAGAGTTCATACAATGCAGCTCAGTGTGGAGAAAGGACATAAGTGCCCTGTGGTCCAGGAATATTCAAATATATGGTGGTGGTCCAGTGGTTAGGATTCAGTGCTCTCACCACTGCGACGTGGGTTCAATCCCCGGCCAGGGTACACTCACGTGTGTGAGTGTGTTGGTGCCTCATGAGTGGCAGCCTGCATGGAAGCTTCCCCATTATGGGACTAACAAAGGAGTAGAAATATTTCTCAGTGCTTCTGTTTGCCAACATGGCCATAATGGGATATTGAGGGTGTACAGTTATTTTCAGGGAAAAATCAACAAGTTTCTGATCTTGGTAAATGTTGCTGTTGCAGAAAACTTTGTGGCTCCTCATTGATTGAACCGTCTTCAATCATCGTGTATGTACTGAGGGTTGGATGTGCCTTGGCTCGAGGCGTATGGGTTGAACTGATTTCGCCTCTGGGCATAGGGATTGCTCTGGGGTCGAGTCTGAGCAGAAGGAACCACATCATCTGTGTCTTCATACAGGCGCTATAATGAGAAGAGGCTTTATTTAGGAGAGGATTTCAAAATGAGGTAAACATATCTCAGATTTTGTCTTGTCTTTCCCTGCTGAATATCTTCACTTTTTTTCTGCTCAGCATTCTAATAACAGTTTTCTGATTTACCCTCACTACCCTCCCATGTTAGACATCAAACACATAGAGAGACCAACTCACCTGGTTCCTCCCAGCAGGGAACATGTTTTGCCGGCTGTTGCTGGGAGCCATCTCCAGGTCGGCCCTTCTGTCCCAGCTGCTGGTGGTTGTGGCCCGTGGGAACCTCGTCACCCCAGCATTGGCATAGGCATTAACAGAGGAGGCCTGTCTGTTGACTAAGCCACTATCAACCAGTGGTGCCTTGGCAGGAGAGTTGCTGACATAAGTCTTCGCATTGTCTATATTTTTGTTCTTCTTGGAGCTCTTCTTTGAGGATCTCAAAAGATGAAACAAAAGTACATGTTACTATCATTACTGATATCAGTATTACTACACTATGGTTTATTTATTATGTTTCTGTGTAGTATGAATGATGGAGAAACATTGCAAAGACAAAATAAATAATTGGGTGTGGGTGAATAAATGGATGAGAAACTCACATATGTGCCACTATAGGCAGAAGAATGAGTGTGATGAGCAGCAGTCCCCCAAGAACAGAACCTGCGATTACCAGCGCCAGCTGCCATGCTAACAAAACACAATGACAAGGGTGTCAGAAACAAGGCTACACTATTGACATGACTTTATAGAAATACTTTTTATCTGCAAAGTGTTTCATAATAAAAGTAGCCTAAACCAAAGTCAAATACATTATATAGACTCCACCCATTCTATACATCATGATGAATCATCAAATTTTCAAAATAGAAGACTTGTAAACAAATTCACTGCTCTCTCTCTGTATTCTAACATGGAAATCATATTACCTGTGAATTGACAGTTTCCCTCCATGAACATCCTTCATAAAGTAGCAAAACTGATTTCTTGATGTGTGTTGTGAACAATTTTATATCACTATTTTCAAATACTCTGTTACTGGTTTCTTGTGTTTGTCTTTTTTTTTTTTTTACAAAATGTTGTCGTTGTGTAATTTCTTGGGTTGTTGTTTTTGCTTTGACTGTGAAACCAATGCTGTATACTCACATTCATTGCAGTTCAAACCAGAATAACCAAAGGGACAACTGAAAGACAAGAAGGTTCATTTTACAGTTTTAAATACACAAAAGCTCTCCACAAACACAGGTCAGCAGCTCACAGCTTTTTTTCTTTGATTTGAATGAAATGTTGTTTAAATATAATTAGATATTTTTTTGTAAAATGTTTTATTTAGACAGATTATATTGTTACATTTGTTACGTTACAACATTTAAGCACTTACTTGACACATTCCTTGTCATCCACAGCTTTTTTGCCACTGGGACAAGCTGCAAGAGGAGAAAAGGTTGAGGTACTTTGTGGTTTAGATTGAGAGAGGTCAATATAACACACACACACACACACACACACACACACATTTACTCAATGCTCTTACCAATGCATGTTCTCTCACTGAAGGTCGTCTTAACGTAGCTTTCCTCACATGTACAGTTAAAAGATCCATCCTCTGGTGAGCATATTGTAGTTATCAGATCACAGGGTGACCTCTCACGATTATCACACAGGCTTTCACCTTTAAATGAATGAAACAAAAGAAGATATTCTCAGTACACATAACTCAAATAAATGCAGTAATACAAAATAGGCAGAAAACTAACAAATAACTACATGATATGAACTATGAACTGAAATGTACAGTGTACTCATAGCAGCTGACAAATACCATTATCAGAACGACATTATCAATCTAATGACAATGTCACACTAAATGATAGTCTGCACACTGTATGAAGGTCACTGCATGTTCAATGACAGAGGGATCAAACTTTGACCCACTGGTCACCTTAAACAATAGTCTATCTGAAGAGAGGATTGGCACTAAAATAGACACCCAAAGTTTCTAGGGTAATTTTTTAACATAAATTATGTGAAATAATAATGCTCCACTTTCATTATCCACACTGTGTATTGTGTGAAGAGTGAAGAAAAAAATACATTTTATAAAGTATTGACAAATATGGCCTGTGATGTCATCTAAATACTTGCATTTCCACTACTACCTACCATAAAGAGAGGAAGTGAAATCATGAATGACAACAACAAATGAAAGCATTTTTTCACAGAACACGTGCTATCATGTCACAGTAAGGAGAGCAAATGTATAAATAATGAAAATATTTTCTGAATTCCATTTAGCTGCTGCAGTTTTGAGGTATCCAGTATTGTGCATTTATGCTCATTGTCCCACGGCCATGGTTTACTGGGACAGTTGAGTAGAACAGGGTTAACATTATTAATGTTATTCTTAACACCTGTGATTTTATGACAAGTCAGCTGTTAAAATGATGACTGGACGAAAAAAAAAACTTGCAGAAGCATCCTGAAAAGGAATTTGAGGATTTACAGGAAACAGGCACCAAGAAGAGAAGCATGCCAAAGCAAGAAAAACTGCTGGAAGAAATGAAACAGCATGAAACTGAACAACAGAAAAAACAATGACATGTGTTGTACTGGATGGCTGAATTAAATTCAGACAATGCTGCAGATACAGTGTACAGCACTTTGAAACATAATTCCTCAGTTATGCTCCATCTGAAAATAAATCTATGTCCTCTTAACTAAATATATCTCAGCATCAAACTACATCGAGATCAGACTGATATACTTGATAAATAAACTTACTTTTGACAGTTGCATTAAACAGTATAGTGTCGGAACTATTAGCAGCTTTTTCAATCTCCGTAATGACCTTCTCTGTTGTGATGTCAGAACTTGCTGTGAAGATGATCTCTACAGTTGCATCAACCCCATTTCCTGACCTTGACAAAACTTTGGTTCTTGTACTCCTCCTGTATAGACAAAAGTCACACTTAATGATGATTTTATTCAGCAATTATTATGTGCAATATGCTGTAAGTGTATTGGAGGAAGTGGTTCTGTATGGAGACACACAGATGGTAAACACCACTGTCACTTTGTCACTTACCGGAGTTCCAGCACAATAGTTTCAGAGTAACCATTGCCAATGAAAAGATCTGAGAGCTGTTTTGGAAAGAAGAATAATTAATTAAGATCAAAGTGTAGCTCAGGTAAGACAAGCTATCACTGTTGTCAGTGAACTTAACAAATGGCTCTTCTTTAAGGTATTTTTGCATCAGATGCCAAACGTCTTAACACAACAAAAAAATTTACTGAAAGAAATTAATGAAAAAAAAGTGCAAATCATGACTGAATACATGGATCACTCGTCTCTAAGTACATGAGGGATATTTAAAAAAACATACAAGCAGTGAAGGTTTATTAGCTGCCTTCATTCCAAGTCCAACATTTACAAAAATTAATTTTAAAAAAAGCCACAAACACAGAGGAGAGAACTGATTGCTTACCGCATTATTAATTTGCTGTGAGGCAGTTAGAAAATCCGTTGACATTTTGTTTCTCATGTTGTTTGTGTATAGTAAACGAGGCAGGGATAGTTGTGCTGGGAAAACTTTGGCTAAAATAGGAAAATATCATCTTTAGAAAGTTTTAGACCCCCGACATTCCAGTCACTTATTTTAAAGAATAGTTCAACATCTCTTCTAGTCTTCATGCTAAGCTAAGCTAATCATCTCATACTTACTGGAAACATATGAGAGTTGTTCATCTGACTCTATGTAAAAATGTCTAAAAAGAATTTCCTAAAATATTGAACTGTAGCTGTGAATATTTCATGAAATGGTAAATGTAGCACTGGTCAAATAAAGGTGCTTATAACATTGACTGACCTGATACTACCAGCATTATAACTAAAGTTAAATAAGTCACTTTCTCATGGAGTACACATTGGTGGTACACAAACAACGTGGATACTTACCACTGTCACAAGTTTTGCTAACATTATTGTAGCCATCACCAGCCAAGCACAAGCATACAAAGTTTTCATCAGCACGAGGTTCACAGGTGCTCCCACGGCCACATGGGTTTGATTCACAAGGGTCTTTAACGTCTAAGGAAAAAAACATGTTTATAGCAATATGTGAGCACCAAAACAAACAAGGAAATCTTGGAAAAAGAGGAAATTGCAGTTGTTGGACACAGGTGGAATACCTGGAGGTGTTGTCCCAGGGGGTGAACTGGCCTCAGTTTTTTCATTACTCGTAGGGGTGGGGCTGGCGTCAGTTGTATCATTACTCATTGTAGGGGTTGAGTTGGCTTCAGTTGTATCATTACTTGTTGAAGGGGTTGAATTGGCTTCAGTTGTATCATTACTTGTTGAAGGGGTTGGGGTGGTCCCTGTTATGCCATTACTTGGAGTACTGGATGATCCGAGCCCTTCTCCTTCAGGTGTTGGAGCTGACCCACCTGTGCCTGTTGTAGTTAAAACAGCACAGTAGTAACCAGCTGATTGCCAAAGAGTTCAGCAGCAGCTTTAAATCTTAACTTTAAAATGCTAACCAAAAAAAAAAAAGAAAACAGGAAAATCAACTCTACTGAAACTAATTTGACAGGTTTCCCAAGATCTGGCGAGTTTTTATATGAGATGGTAGTTGTTACAAGAGGAAAGAGATGATTTATTAGATGTTTAAAAAAAGACTTTTGCTTTTTATTTTGTAAAATTCAACCTGATTGATAATAAAGCTGCAGCCTTATCTCCATCAAATTATTAACAAAAAGCCAAGGCTAGTCAGCATGATCAAATGATATGCAGAGATAAATGTTACCACAGCTTTATGATCCAGCTGTATAAATTATGGGTTTATAGGCAGCAACTAATCATCCGCACAATAATTACAGTGCAAAGGGTGAGTAGTGCTATGTGGCTCCCTGTCATGTTTTATTTGAATAACCTGAAAAAGCTCAATGTGTATGTGAGTTCATTGTGTAAAAAGCTCAGCATTCACATCAAAACTAAGGAGAAAAGATATTTTTGAGCAACTCATCACATTTATGTTGTGGATGTAAAATGTTTTAATGATAACAAATCAGACAAGAACATGTAAGAGTCCCAAAAGCTAAAAACAGCTTGTCCTCCATCTGTCCCATAAAACCAACACAAAGCTCATTGAGGCTTCCGCCATGTAAAGCATTAACCAGAGGAGAGAGTCTAAGAGGAAGAGACTCCCAAAGAAAGGCAGGCTAACATCAGGGTCATAAGGTAAAGTCATATTGCCATCAAAGTCGTAGTCAAATATTTACATTTGATTGTTTGTCCACCAAACTAATGGTGAGGTTAAAAAATGTTTGGTCAAGCTTGAAGCAAACTGTCCCTTCGTTTTAACTCCTTATTTCAATCTAGCTAAATATCTGGATTTAGATTTGAAACAAAACTGAGGAAAAACTCATGAAATGTGTAAAGAACAGGCTGTTCAGAGAAAATCTACACTGGTAATTAAAACTCAATGAGGCCCAGGTTTCTTCTTGAGCAGCAGCAGATAATACATTGGAAACTAATTCAAATCACTGTGATTGAGGTAGAGAGACGACGATGGCAGCAAAGAGAGGTTTATCCAAACATTCCTCAGTCATACATCATTGGGAGCTCTGCAGTTCCCACTTACAAGGGTATCACTTGATCAAGACTTAATAAGTCGGACAATAAAAAAAAAAAAAAAATTTAATTGTCTATTTTAAACATTAGTGTTGTTTAAAATATGTTTGCTTTGTGTAGTAATTTATTTAAACCCTGTGAAATTTTAAGACACACTCTATTTAAACTTACGGAATGTTCAAGATTTAAAAGACTTAAATAAAAAACAAACCAAAAAAAATCAGGAATATTTCGATTATAAAGTTCACCTGACAAATTAACTTGTGATCATCTAGGCTAATTCATCCATCAGCAACTAACAACAAACAAAGATATATATATATATATATATATATATATATATACATATACATATATATTTAAATAGTTTAGAATTCAAAGTTAAGAAAATAATCAGGCAACTTACCAAGACAGGCTGCAACCAGCCAAAGGACAAAGAGGAGTTTCAATTCTTGAGCCATTGGAAAAGAACTTAAGGACAAGGTTTTAGGAGATGAAGAAAGAGATGAGGGCTCTGAGTGGACGAGGCTTTAGTGCCCTGAAATCTTGGAGGATGACAACTCAGGTGTCCTCGCCTGGCAGTTTTATTCATTAGCCACTCCTCCGAGGGCGGCACTGTGAGCCTACGTACTTTCCCCCTGCAGAAAAGAACACTCCCCACTTTCTATGTCTCCATGACGTTCATCTGTTTATCCTCTATACATCTGTCTGTTGTTAATGTCCAGAAAGTGTGTTGCAGATCTAAGAAATGAAAGTTCAGTTCAAGATAAGACAGGGATGATTATAGCCATCAAGAACACAACCTCGGGACCTTGAGGAAATCTGCTGTTCATACAGCAAATTGGGTTTGAGAAGTATTGTATGAATTTATCTCAGCGACCACTTACTGTGTCATCAAACAGAAGGTACCTCAGTGATGATGGGTTTTTTGGAGGCCAACCTGAAAGTCAAACCTGACATGACTCAAGACAGGATTTGGTCAATGAAGAAAATATGCTTTGGTTTCAAACCAGAATTGTTTTCAATATGCTATATGAGATATGTTAACAAATCAATAATGTTACATTAAATGCAATACTTAATGTTTATTGAATTGTGGACTAATTGTGAAAAAATGAAGTAGAGGTCAGATCAAATTCATCAGTACCACTAAAACATTCCCTTATGGTATTTAATGATTTTATTATTTTATTATTTGTGAATTTCCCCACTGTGGGACGAATAAAGGCTTATCTTATCTTATCAAAACCCTGCAATTTCATGATGATATATAATATGATGTACAATCAATAAATACTCACACAGATTAATACATAAAACACATTTCTGCTGTTTTTCTTTAATTTGACAAGTGTATAAATGCCAACAAAATGTTTGGCTTAAAATGTTCTTTCTTTCGGAACAGATCATACTTCACATAGTTCTCTGCACTAAAATTGTTTTTTCCATATTATTTATTGAAAATTCATTGTCAAAACCAAATATTATTTGGACGAAAACCAAGCATAGTGTCCATGAACGCATTTCCACTAAATATTGTACATCCCAAACTTCTTATGGACACTGATGGAGTCTGAAAGTACTTTATTTCTGTTCAGAGTTCTCTCTCTTTACACCAACTGAGCAGCAAGCTCTGTGGAACGGTTCATGGAAGCTCAGTGGGTCTAAAACCGCAGTTGAGGAGAAAAGCAAAAATGAAGCAAAGATCTGTCAGTGAGGAGTTAATGTTACCACTTAAGTTACCAGTTCTTTGAAATAGCAGAAAGCTCTAAATCAGAGGAGTTTACTGGATGAGGTTATTATCATAGACACATTACTCTGGCTCTGGAACTTATCTCTATAGTTGTGAAGATATCGAACAGAACTGTGGGACAACAAAAAATAAGAATACAATCACAGTATGATGACAAACATTGTATGTTTACATGTTTTAATATGTGTGTTACTGTTGGTCCTCATCAATGACCATGTTCAGCTCCTTTCTAGAATAAATAGCACTATTTTGTAGCCTCAGACTTCTTAAGTTTCTTATAGAAGCTGTAATGAAAGACAGATAGAAATCAAAGATAACATTTCTTTGCACGTCATTTTATGAATAGACAGGTCTAGAAATCATCATTAAACTACAAAACAATTTTTTTAAATGATTATATGATCCCTTCACAGGCCCAATTAAACCATGACAGCGTCTCCACAACACCACAAAGTCAAATGCAAATACTAACCAAAGTCTAAAAGTCTAGCAGTTCAACCTCTTTACAACTTTGTTATCAGAAACTTGGTAACCAATAAAATGGGGTGGGACGAAGCAGAAAATGACCTTAGGAGCATGAGAATAGATTTTAAAAAAAGATGTAGACGATATCAAAGTGTGTTTTAAGCCTTCATCTTAAGAATTTCATATGTCTTAAATTCTTTCGTAGTTTGATGAGGATTGATGATGATCCAGTCACTAGCCATAAAATATTGTCTCCAAGAAGACTTTGACCCCAGTTGCATATCTGAATTAACACGACTACACTTCCACGGCACTACTGCGTCATCATGGGTGTCAGTGGAAAAATGAGTGCAATGGCTCTAAGATAAAAATGGGTGTACTCAAGTACATAGTTTAAGCAATAGTCTTGAAATTGGGTTACCACGGCCAAAAGCAACAAATGGATTAAAAGTTGAATAGAAACACATTTGTTTAATTTGGGGCTTTAGTGGCAATAACAATACTAATGTCTGTTTTTGGCTTCCATCTAACAGAGTGCGGACATTTCTGACCACTGAAATCACACCTTCTTAAAATGGGCCTTCAAAACACTGTGTTGGAACTTGCTCTGATTCTATAATGGACTTTCAAATATTCTAATGTGAACTAGCACTGGAAAACAACTATATCTGAGTTATTTAGTTATTTGGTGCCATTGAATGCTTGTGTAACATTAGTTGTGTTTGTCAACACATGAGTCAAAATAGGCCTAGAATTTCAAGGGACACATGATATTTATATTTAATCTATATATCAAACACTTGAATCACATATGTAAAGAGACAAGACACAAGATTTAAATTGTCCGACACTGACTGATTGGATCTTTACATTAGAACACATTACATTATATAATTCCAAATGACAGTCACACATAATCACACCAATGATATCCAATACTATGCTCTGACCACATTTCCCATTAATCCCATTGTTTTACTGAATGCAAAGGATTTCATTATTCAGTTTTTCCTGACAGTCTTTGATTTTTTTCTGCTTCTTGAAATTATTTCTTTGTGAAAAATTAGGTGTGATAGTGGGGATAAATACTGTATGTTTCAGGATCAACATGTGGGAAAACCACAGGTGTAAATAACAAAATGATCAATGGTTGAATTTTCTTTAGCAGCCTCAATTTCAGGTATTGTGCGCTGACTGGCTCCCTTACACAATGATTGACTTTTAAATACACACTAATGTTCCACTATTATTCCAAATTTCATATGGGTTATGGAAACAGCATAGTTTGTTTGTCCCATTTACAAATATTGTAATGCAGACATTTTCAAGAGGGAGGTTCACACGGTCCAACACAACAGCCAGTGGAGGAAAACTTTGAAAACATCCTATTTTGACACAAAGAGGCAACTTAAAGGCCAACAGGACATGCAGAGCTGCATGCAAACCAGAAAATGAGGGGAATATTCATATTCATTAGCCACATAAACAGCTTAGTAGTATTGTCCTTTTTGGAATAAGGACAAAAATATTTTGTGAGCTTTATGGGATAACTATGTTAATGAGATTAGCAGCACCTTTCCCTATTATGATAAGTGAGAAGGCCAGTTGGTCTAATGTTACTAACATCCCAACAGTCATTATAATAAAGGGTTATTAATAGAAAAGTGAATTTTTAACCTTTGAACTGGATTTATAACGATGGCATATTATGACAAATTTCACACTGTGTAATCATCTCAAAGTTTGTGTCAGCACAGGTAAGTGCTGCATTGTCCGCGCGTCACACTGCAGTGTTCCCCAGCTGCATTTTCCACCAGCAGGCTTTATGAACATGCCTTGAGAAGTGTCAACAGTATCACAGAGCAATAACTGCCTCTTTGTCCTCTTGGTGACTGTAAATCCAAAGTGATTTACTGTAATGGCCATTCCACCTGGCATGCGGTCCTGATAATGATGATTGTGATTAAAGTTCATGAGGATTAGGGAAGACTGATAGTGGCTTAGCAAAGGTTTCCCCTGAAGACCCTTGAACTCAAGAATTAACAAAACAAACAGATCAGAAGGGAATTAATATATTTTTTCAAACCAGTAACTCTGCAATTTTATGGTTCATGCCTCAAAAAGACGATAAATTTAAAAAAAATGGATGTCATATAAAAGGACACCTGCATTAAGTGCAGTGGTGGAAGAAGTAGTCAGATATTGCACTTCAGCAATAGCACAATTTAGGAATAAAAGTCGGCCAAAGTAGCAAAAGACCAACAGAACTGGCATCAGTATATAGTTAAAAGTAAAAGTACACATTGTGAAGACTGGTTCATTTAAGAATAACTTTTTCATGTTATTGGATTATAAATATTTATGCATCACTTCAGTGTTGCAGCTTGTAAAGGTAGGGCTCATTTTAACTACTTTCTATAGTTTATCACCTGGTTGTGGTGGTTAGTGCAGTACCTGAGTGTCTTTTTTCCACTTCAGTGTTTATTCACAGAAGATTTACAACACGAAATAATAACTGTTTGGGGACTTAATTACTTAATTCACATTTTTTCAATTATTCATAAAGTCCTATTGATGGCTCTGTTGTATCCTGTCCATTTCTCACATTTTTCTTCCCTGTGATAGGTGTCAGCCAACATTTTTTCAGTCATTTTTTGAGAGGTTCTACCTTTCGCCAATTCCGTGTAATAACTTTTTTTTTTTTTTTTTTTTACTTGCTATTAATATAATTTAACATGTCTCAAAGTAGTGAGGTAACAAATATCCACAAGCCTCTAGAGTAGCTTCAGTGCTCCCTGGCAATGATGCTGCAAGTCTCAGGAGGAACTGAGGGATGAGCTGTTTAACGTGTCGGTTAAGAACCTCCCACAGTTGTCGAGTTGAGTCGGTGGCAATGGCGGTCATATTCAGTATGTTTTACATCATCATGAGTTATATTTCTCCACTTATTTATTCAGGTTGTTCCCTTAATTTGTCGCCAACATGCAAGTCCATATTTTGTTCACAAAAGACTATAAGAGCTATTGACAGCAAAGCATTTCACTGACATTACAATCAATTTTTGAGAGCCCATCACCTCTTGTGGAGGCCACTTATAAGAACATGCAAAACATTTCAATAATATAATGCCAGTGAAACAGCTCCACCCTCTGGCAGAAGTGTCAAGTCACGACACAAAAAGATTTATAGCATACAATTAAAATTATATTATCCCTCAATGGATCACATGAAAAACTGTAAACTGGATTCACTTACAGTAGGGGCAAGGTCCATCCACTGCAGTAAGGGTGTACCATTTGGTGTAACCATATACCAGATTCAGATGAGACAGTAGCAGCACAATAAAATGCAGTTCCAAAATTATTTTGATTCAGTCTTTTACACAACTGAAGCTTGTATTCCAACAAAGACAGAGGGAGGGAAATACAGTTTTTACTACACTAGTTGATAGATAGCAGATTCAGACTTGATGATATGATGCAATGTTACAGGTCAAGTAATATAACTAGCTTTAGACTAATCTGTAAAGGAGCAATTTTAACTGCAATATTGCTACTATTATTTGATGTGAATACTCACCACCAGTCAAATGCACCAGTGACCTTTGGGCTTTGTTAAGATGCTGATGGACAACTTGTCCTTCCAGACCTGTTCATGTACAACAGCAACCATTTTTACTTAAGTAAAAGTACTAATACCACACAGTGAAAATACTCTACGCATAAATGTCCTGCATTAAGTAAAAGTATGTAATTATTATCAGCAAAATGTTTTTAAATTAAAAAAGGATTCCTTTCAGTGTTTTGCAATTAAATATGATATTTGTGGATTAATATTACTTATTTTTATGGTTGAGCTTATTTGAACTATTTATATACTGTTTAGTAGTTTAATCTACAGTTATGCATCATGTTTTATGTGATCATCATGAGACTCTCGTGAGAACCACGCATCGGCAAAAAGTCAACTTTTCGTGAGAAAACAGTCCTGTTTCAGCTTTGTGATGATACATTTTCCAGCTAATTCAACAAGGTTTTGGAGTCTTTATTTATGTTAAGAAGTAGGGGAATTTTTCTAATCCAAAATCAGCAAATATGGAAAAATGAAAGAGTTTTCAGTGGATAGGAAGAATATGGAAATGTGTAATCTGAAAAGTAACTGAAACTGTGGAAGAGGCTGCACAAAGGTTGGTGCCCAGAAAGGTCCTGAACGCCAATAAGCTAACCACATTATCAGCATTATCTCTTATGATCTTCATGTGTTTTGAATGTGTTCTTAATCAAATTTATATTCAGCCTTGTTTTGTTGTATGTTCTGGTACATAGTTAAAGATATATTCAACTACTTTTGATGTAGATCATAAACTATTTATGTTTATGGGTAACAGCAGATCAAATTGATAATTATATATCATATTATGAAAATTTATGCAAAGTTCCAGTATACCACACCTGAGTGTTGGGGAATCTGATTTCAGTGCTGCCTTTGAGAGAAAAATCCCAACCGTGTTTTTTTTTGTAACAAAAAGTTTTTATTGGCTTCTCTAATCCGTTCATCATCTCAATAACAGGTACAGCCTGGGAAATCATATCACAAGGGGTCTAGAACAAATAAGACAAAGGAATGGGGAGGCTTCTGCTACAAAATTTGGTATTGAGGTGACAGTCAGAAAAAAAGCCATACAAAAATGTCTTTATCATGCATACTGGAGGAAAAACTCAAAAAAAAAGAAAAAAAAAGAAAAAAATTGAGAACACACATTTTTAGTGTTTTTGTACATTTTTGTAAACAATATCCTTCTAGAGATCATATCAAAACACATTATGGCAAGTAACAAAAATAAGGGATATAACATGAGAAAAATGAATGTTCTATGAGGCATCTAGAATGCAACACTACTTGGCGTGGATGAAAAAAGAAATAATACATTTGCATTTTGACGAGTCACTTGCTCTATAATTGTAAACACAGGCAGTGTTAAATGATTATACAATATGTCGAACCTATACTACAAATATTTCCACTACATACATGAAACGCGTGTCCCTGCTTTCTTACGCTTTAGTGATATGAGGTATATTTAGGTCAATCTTATTGTCTTTTTTTTCCTCTCCATCTCTCACCCACTCTTTTTCTCTCCTTTAAAAGCATAGTGTGTGTTTGGAGTGAGGTGGCTGGTCAGTCAGTCTTTGTTCCCTGTGATCTGAGCAGCTTCAAAGTCTCTTGGCTGTGGAGCTCACAGACATAGGAAAGGGAAGGGGGGGGGGCTCACAGGAAATCAACTAAATTAAATATCAACCCTGGCTGCCGGGATAGAATGGCTTTAGCCACGGAAGACAAAGAAGGCCATTGTTTATTCTTGTGAGTGCAGGGCTGCATTTTGGGGAGGGGGTGTGAGTATAACGTCTCTGTTTCTTAACTGTATTATTGAAGCTGTTTCTTGCAATTACAAATAACAGTTGGGTTAAAAAGATCATTAATAAAACAGAGGAAAAAGGGGTGTTGGTGTAGGTCCGGTGACTACTCCCCGAAACATATCTGCTACTGACTTCTGTTGTGGCAAGTGGAGAATAAATAAAAAGGTTTGGGTATGCATCCAACATACCCAGGGGTTTAAAGATATAAGGATTCCAGCATGTCAGCCCATCTCTCAAAACACTTAAATACAAAGAGGTACTCTCAAAATATTGTATAACAAAATTATGGCAAATCATCTTTTTACAACATCACCCGACAAACCGTAAGAAAAAAAAATCCCCCCCCCCCCCTCTCTTCTACCCATGAGAAAAAAGCAACAAAATACATTTAGATGCCCATGGTCATGCCTAGTCAACCCCTATCAAACCCCACTGAACAATAATCCAGCCCTCCCCGTCATCCCTCCCAATCACCAGCCCAGCATTCCCTCCCTCCCTCCCTCCCTCCCAACCCCTGTTCACAGTTTTCTCCTCTTAAAATAATATTAATAACCATTAGCATAATAATCACGTATCACATATGCAAATTGAATGGGTTGTTGTTGTTTCCAATGATGATTTGTTTAAAAAAAGTGCTTGTTTGATTCCACTGACACAAAAAGGAACAGCAAGGAGTGGAGTAGAAAAGCGGTGACTTGTTTAAGAAAAAAAAAATCACTTCAGCAACAGCGTGATGAAAAGATCGCGGATTGTTGTTCATTGCATTTTGAGACAGTCGTAACAGCAATGGGTCATATTTTGTCTAAGCTGTCTTTTGTACTGGCCACTGGTGGGCACAACCGGAGGAGTGCGTGGTTAGACAGGCTTTATTGACTGACAACAAAACAACAGTCAGTTCTGCTCAAACTTCCTCTTCACTTCAGAACATGCTGCATGCGCACCATGGGCTGAACTCCACTACAATTTGTACTACCTCGTGTACACGTGTGGCTCTCAAAAGAAATGTGGATGTCTTCACATTACACAACAGTACCATAATCTCAACAAAGCTACACGCAGTAGAAACCAAACATGATCAGGTATTATAATTTGTTGTTCTGATGAGTTAAAAAACAAAACAAAAACAAAATCAAAGCTTTGTAGTCTCAAAGTAGACCTGTAAAAACTGTGCTAATTGCATCTCATAATACAAAGTCTTATTACACAATTTTGCCTATTTTCCTGAGTTAATACGTTTCTTGTAACAGACAATATATACTTTTTTGCCATTTGAATTCTGGGACTTTCCCTGCCACAAATGTTATTATTGAAATTATCAACATTATTCATTATTACTTTACAATGGTATGATGATTGGTAAAAGAGTTCAGAAAAAAAGAAAAACCAAGCAAGTTCATAGCTACCCTCTAAATGTTTTAAATTACATTTAAATCTACGGTACGTTCATATCAAAATCACTACTCTTAAACAAATATTGAGCGACTAAATACATAATAAAAATGAGAATATTTAAAAAATTGCATTTGAGGCCATGTAAGACCCTCCCTGGTCATTTTTGTATTAACATTTAATGGCAGTGTTTAAAAAACAAATCTTTGCTACAAGAACAAAATTAGGATGGGTACAGGGACTGTATGGACAGCAACAGAACAGCCCCCTACTGGATTCACCTCGTTTGACCCTTATCTGAAACTTTGGCTTGTCGGGCTTTTTGATCCTGTATTCACTGGCTCACTGACGTCAGCTAACAAACTGGTATACCCTGAGAATTCTGACACTGGAGTCCGTATTCGGTGGTCGACCTCTGACCCAGGATCGCTGCCATAGCTCAGAGGGGTCCGCCGCCCTGACTTGAACTGGGACCCAAAGGCCTGGGCGAAGTTCTCAATCTGATACGTGGTTTCTTTAGGAGGGTTCAGTGGGGACAGGTCTGGGTAGCTGGAGCCGTTGGTGGGTGCGGCACTCCCTCCCGCCTTGGGCTGCTGCCCCTTCGGGCCCTCTGCCGATGCAGTCAGGTCCTGGGGAGGTAGGTTGAAGGCACCGGGGGAGTGCTGCTTCTCCAACTGCTCGGTCAGCTCCTGAGATGGAGTCAGCTGCTGGTGGCTTGTAGGTTCTAAGCTGAGGTGGTAGCCTGCCTGGGAGGGGGAGTTGACAAGCATTCCATAGTGAGACTTGGAGGAGGATGAGGAGGAGGTTGATGAAGGAGCGACGATAGGCAGTGGGGAGGAGACAGCAGGAGGATAGCCACAGTCGAGTGTGGTTGTGGTGTACACGTGTTTGTCGGAGAACAGGGGCCCCGTAGGACTGGAGCTACTGGACAGGAGTGGGAAAGGCCCTGTTGGACCAAGGCTGGGGAAGGGTCCACTATGGCTGGTGCGCTCCAGGGCCTGTAGGAGAAACTTTGAGTACTCGCTCATCACTGCTGTCTTGTCACCACCGTTGGGCGAGTCATCCTCCAACTCAGGGGTAACAGGGGCTGCTGGCTGGAGGTCTACGTGGTGTGGGTGGTCTGACAGGTCGAAAGTCACGTCATGGTGGTGTGTCCCCTCTGGCTTATGGCTATAATGGTCTAGCAGGCTTTGCAGTACCTCATCTGGGATGCCCGACTTGTCGTGCTTGAGTTCCAAAGGTGAGGAATCCAGCATGGCCAGCGTGGGCTCAGGCCCTAGGGAGCCCTGGATTACACTACTGCCCTGGGGTGCCATGTGCAGTGAGCCGGCTCCATAGTCATTGTTAACTGCATGGAGGTAGCGCCGCTTTTTCACAAACTGCATTGCATCATCGTAGTTGCTGCTGGTAGTCGGCCCCTGCTTGTTGCCTCCGGCACCCTGAAGTAGACCCATGTTATCCAGGCCAGAACCATCCACGTGATCCATAGAGCCAGGCTTCTGTCCCAACCGTTTTTGTCCGTCGACACCGTCGTCCAGAGAGAGGAGGCCCTTATCCAGGCCCTTGCGGCCAGCTTTTTTAAAGACCAATTTTGGGGTACGTCCCTGCATGGTGGGGCCAGAGCCCGAGGGGTGCTCCATGTTGAAGTCCTGCAGGCCCAGGTCACGGGCCATCCCCCCAGAGGACGAGGCTACTGCCACTGATGCCGAAGCATTCTTTTTCCTCTTGCGCTCCCCGCCCTCACCGTTTTTGGACTTGGCCCTCTTGCGTCCGGAGGTGGTAGAGTTTCCCTGAGTGAGTGAATAGCTGCCATGGCCTAGCTCTGCTTCACTGAGCTCCAGCATGCTTGGGTCCAGGCCCTTCTTTATGGCTTCTCCACAAGTCCGTTTGTGCTTCAGTAACCGGTCTGTTCTTGAGAAAAACTACAAATGGACAGAGATGACAGAAAAAGAGAGAAATAAATGCTTAGCGTCTACTGGGTGAACAGAAGTAGCTTTAAAATGCACTGCAGAGGTTAGCAGCTAGTTTATATGACCATTATATTTAATGAAAGAACATTATATTCCCAAATCTCTTCTGACATAACTAGTCTCACTATGACAGAAAAAAAGGAATCTAAGCGTGGGGAAATTCATAAAAAATTGATCACATGGTCATGATGACAGTGCATGTTACATATGTGACATGCAACATATGTAATGTTACACTATTCAATAATATATCATTTTAAAAGGATTCAAATTATATACAAAACCAATTGACATCAATTAAAAGGCAAAAAAGTGGTAAGCTACATAGCAAACAAATTACATGTCACCTACTTGTTGGCAGGTATCGCAGCGATATGGCTTCTCGCCACTGTGTGTTCTTTTGTGTCGCTCCATATGGTACTTCTGGATAAAACGCATGTTACACTGGTCACAGCTAAAAGGCTTCTCTCCTGCAAAAGACAGAGGTGAGATGTTAAGGCTTGTGTCAGTGACAGCTTTCAGTCCAACACACGTCAGTGTTTCACAGTGTACTATATATGCAAGTCGAGACACTCACCACTGTGGATCTTCTCGTGCCGCTGGAGCAGGTACTTCTGAATGAAGCTCATGTTACACTGACTGCACCGGAAAGGCCTCTCACCTGTGCGATCAACAGTACAACCATCCGCCCACCACATTAATTAATGTCCAGCCTGTCACATAACTGTATTTACTATGTGCTCACAATGACAATGAAACTGTGCCTTCTGATGAAACACTTGGTCCACAAACACACAAAATGAGACATGAGTCATATGCTAAACAGTGTAACATTAATGATATATTAACATATGTCGAAGCAACTGTGTGCTTCGTTGTGTATTTAGAATAGCACAGGGGGCCCCTGTACAGAAAAACATTTTCCACAAGGAAACCTTGTGTACAATGCTCAAGACTGCAGAAACATCAGGTTTTAAAAATCCAAATTTTCCTTTGAATCGTTTATGAGCTTAAGTTCAAAGACCCAATTAAGGAATTCCCAGCAAAGAGAATGACTCAGACATCCAGAAATACATGAGTAATCATTGAGTCATCCCTGGCTCTGGCGATTGTCTGGTTTCACACAAGGCCCCAGGCATTCGGGATGAAGAGGAGATTAGTAAGTGAGAACGGAGGGGAATGAAGAACGCAGTTAATTTAAAGTCTGAATTGATTGTGTTGAGTGTTTTCAGGATAAGGTGTTCAATAATAGTAAATTTTCCTGTGTCAAATTATTTTCAACACAAGCATAGTTTTATTACAACTGTATATTTGTCAGCTATACTACAGTCTAGCACAAACTTCTCTTACGTAGCACGGAGAACAGAGAGGGCTGTAGTTAAAAAATACTTTAAATGTGCAATTTTTAGGTAAACACTGAAAGTCTCAGGAAAAAGTAAAGCACTGACAAGCAGTGAAAGTCTCTCACCTGTGTGTATGAGCACATGTCTGCGCAAGTGGTAAGAGCTGCGGAAGGCAGCATTACAGTGCTCACAGATATGTGGTTTTGAGCTGGGGGACAGGCAGGCTCCATCTGCATCCAACATCATGGCCTGCAAGGAGAAAACCATACAGCACAAGTAGTTGAATACTGTTGACTTTTTCATGTCATGTTAGTGCAGCCCAAACTAATTTAAGGGCTAGAAGCAATTGAGGCATAAGACTGTTCTTTTCAAGCGCAGATATTTTTCAGCCAAAGAACACATATTTTTACTGTAGCCAAGGGGATGAGGAAAACAGTTAAGTGATTAACCTTTGCAGCATCGTTGCGTTTCCTTCGTGCTTTGCCTCCTTGCCCGTCCCCATTGCTCCTCCGTCCTCTTCTACCTGAGGACTCTTTTGGCTCTTTTCCCGGTCTTCCAGGCATCTAATGACAAACAACAAGGTAAGTTTACCACAGTTTATAGAAGGCAGGATAAACTATGGTCACTAATTAAATGTACACTACAATTTCTGCATTAGCCATAAAAGGAGAAACTGGCAAATGAACTGTAAGTTCAAATAAATATTAACAATATATCACTTGAAACTAAATTTAGAACCACAACCCCTTCTCACCGGTTCTCCAAGGGAACGAACGTTGCTGAGGCTGAGGTCATGCAGGAGCATGTTCTGGTGATTTTGGTGGTGGTTGCCGAAAGACATGTCCGGCATGTCAGTACCACTCTTCCCCGCGCCCCCTCCAACACAGTTTACTCCTACTCCTCCACCTCCGCCATAGAGGGGCATACGGTAATCCAGCTCGCTTAGCCGCTCCTGCTTGATGCCCATGCTGTGGAGGAAGCCCCCTGTGTTTGCCGCAGTGGCGCCCTGGTGTTCAGGTGGCGAGTCACGTTCTTTCTTCAGGATCATCTCCTGGGGAAGCTCGCCCATAACGGACTGGGAGGCCAGCCGCGTAAAGCTGGTGACAGGCGGCAGGTGGCTGAACATAAGCATACCTGGTGCAAAATTGGGGTCCATGCCACCGTTGCGCAAAAACTCATTGCCTAATTTGTCTTGGATAATACTCATGGTGATGGTTTTGCTTTGTGCAGGGAAGGAGGGCAATCGATCTAAAGAGGAATGCAGGAGAAGAATATCCTGAAAGAGATGTCAGATAAAAAAAAGTCATGTTTAGTACTGATGATTTCAGACAAGGATATGTGGACAATCCAAAGTAGTTGTCAAGTGTTTATTTTAACATCTAATTTCTTATGTCTTGCCAGATACGTAAATTTAGCCTTCACAGTATGCACTGTGTGCACTACAATGTTCTTTGAATTCCCTCTCAGTCGGCCATTAATTACTTAATTGGATTTATTAGGCTTTACCTAAGGGAAGCAAAGAGTACAGTAACTGGAAACCCTATTGAATACTTTGAACAAAATACATTTAATTTAAACTGAGAATAAAAATAATCATGGGCAACCTCTAAATGAAAATCTCACTTTCACTTTAAGAAATACAGCAGATCATACTGAAACATTTTACAGTGCAAAAAGTACTGTTAATAATGTATTGAGATTTATATATCAGAACTTATGTAGAAGAGATGATACAGTAACACTTGATATGCTGTACACTACTAACAAAATGCAGGCAGTTATTGGTTATTTCATTTCTCTATCTAAACCAGACCTGGCACACCTTTGGCTTACTAAAATAACACACCAATGCTTAAAATCACTGTGTCATATATAACTAAAAGAGACACAACGATTCCCATTAACTAAATTCCACATCAAACACGAAATGAAAAAATTAGGTCAGGAAGACTGGTCATTTACACAGGTTAAATATATATGATTTGTTGAAAGAAAGTTGTATTGGACGATAAAGGAATGGAGACAGCGTGTACCCAGGTTTTCTTAAAATAAAAGAATTTGTTTTAAAAAGCCCCAGAGACCCATGTGATAACAATGATTAATATCGACGATCTGTGGTGTAGGTTACCTTAAATAACAATTTAAAAAAAGTGAAAATCTGCACTGGATCAAAAAATAGGTTTCAGCACTGACAACATAAGAAAGAATAGCAAATCTAACGTGGCCTCTGAAATATTTTCTTCCACATCTCGTTTTGTTCTGGCTGCTCTGCTTTAGCACCACATGTGACTTGGATTGTAGCCAAAATAAAATCTGTAGCTTGATTAACTTTTAGAAAGACATCCTTGTGATGATATCCTCTGATGTATGTTGAACACTACTTGCCATCTTTTCTCATAAACCAACGTGAATGCAAAAGCTGTGTGCTTTGGTTGCAATACTGACAAATTAACCGGCTCACTACACTTGCCTAAAACAAACGATATTTAGGTCAAATCCAGTCAGACATTTCAGTCATTTTATGCAGGCACAGTCGGGCGATTGAGCTGTAATGTTGACTTACGTGTATGGAAACGAGCACAGAAGAGCCACGAGAGTGTGAATTTATTGTTTAGTCGAGCCAAGCCGACCATTTGGCTACGCCACACTGAATTCAACAGAAAGCGGATGAGCTTTTGTGATGCATAATAGTTAGCCAGCTAGTTAGCATAGTTAGCTAGCCGGTTAGCCACAATGAGACACAATCAACGCATCTTACGTGCTCAATCAAAACAATCGGCCAAGACGTCCTACAGACATAAACACACTTTCAAATAAAGTCATATAAACGCTCAAAGTTATGTGGTTTGAAATAGCACGAACCTTTAGTCTAAAAATGATTGATTGGATCCGTTGTAATAGATGTAACGCAGCCTGTTACCTTGTGTTGCTATCAAGCTAGCTAAGGCTAAACCCATGATTTGATGCTAATAACGCACATATCGGCTATTTAAACGGAAATTCTGTAATGATGTAGGGCAGATATGGATATTTAATAGCGTGAAACAATCAGATGGGAAATATATAAAACTCGATGAGGCGAAATTAAACAGCAAGTTTGCTTTAAAGTCAGCTCAGCGGCACAAATCGCTCTTTCTCCAATTGCCGAGCTTTGATGACGGTCGTGAAATCAAATCTGTCTGGCTGCGAGCAACGCTGGCGCTCTATTTATTGTTAGCTAACTTTAGCTTGTAATTACAACCCGTTGATGCTTACCAGCGCATTTAGCTAGCGAAACATTCCCCGGCGATTGCGGCATATGAGGGCTTCAGATCGAATGGCCGAGCTAAATAAAAACTGTACGCTTTTGAGGCAGCAGCTGTGTTTATAACAATCGAGCTGCCCATGAGCTAGCTAGTTAGCCGCTAGCCGAAAACCCGCATTACGGCCCATGCAACAGAAACAATGATGCTGGGTCTCGGTGCATCTCCCGTTTGCGCCGAGCCAGACGATTCAGTCGCTTTAATCTCGACAAAACCAAAGCACTCGTTATGAATAAAACCCCATTTAGTTTCCCACTCACCTACACATGACCGCAGTTGGTTTCAAACGTGCCTATATTCTCTCCGTATTCGCCGCTTTGGGGTTTTATTGCCAAAACATTGTTCTCCGGCGGTTGCTGCTTTCTTCCATCTTGTCTTGGCGCGGGGAATTGTGGGTGCAGCGGACGGGTCGTGAGAGGAGACAGACCAAGGCTGCAGAGGTTTGAGGAGCCTCGCTGGACAGAGGACAGCACAAGTGGCCCTGGGATCTATAATGATGTAAACACACGCAGGACACATTCACATTAACACACGCTGCATTGAAGAGAGACATGGAGTTATGCAACTCTTTGTCTTTGCATGTAATTCAGGACACAAGGAGAGATGCATTCAAATGTCTCCTTATTTAATTACATGTAAAATACTTAGCAACTTGCATGCAAAGTGTTTATTTTTGGAGCTATTTTCTTATGTTGTGTATTTATTATTCTTTTTTTTAATCGTTTTGCACATCATGAAATGCAATGTAGCACAATGCACATTTTATTTTGTTCTATGTTATGTAAGGTTTGAGTAAAGTATGGTCATAATTTTGGCTATATTTTTATGTTTAATCGCACGATTATATGCGATTTTTCATGTTATTTGTTTCTATATACACAGCAGTTTGTCAGAGAGGCAGCACAGTATGATCCCCTGCAATACAGATTAATGCAGTCCAACTGAGGCTAGCATACACACAAAAGAAAAGATGGACTAATCTGACTTTTCTCTCCACATTCTCTAAACTCAAAGGTACCTGCTGATACCAATCTGATACAAGTGCTTAAAAATCTTTCTACCTTATCATGATCTGTCTTTATAAACTCAGGTAACGAGGCCAGAAATTGTGGGCCTAAAATTTTTCATTCAGCAAACTGCCGTGACTGAATGGTGGTGGAAACAATTTTATAATGACTTGGATATGAGTATGTCATGAGGATTTCTCACATCTGGCCATTGCATGATGAACTTAATAAGGTCAGTATTTGTGCCAGTCTGGTTTATCAGATCAGTGCATTCATACACAAAAATACAGCACTGGATTAAAAACCCTGGAGCCCCAGCTTCACTCTGAATTGATTTTAGGTAATTTGATTTAAATTTGCTCCACTGTAGTCCTCATCAATGGGTCCAACTTTTTGACCTTATGTTGTGGTCCTACATTGAAAAAGGTCTCTATATCAAAATGTACTGTCAAGACTTTTAATTATTTTTTGTTATATCATCCTCACACTGTACAGATTCCTAAATAAAAGGCGATGGTAGGTGTCAATAGGGACCCAATTGTTTCCCCTTGGGTCTCCTAATGTTGTATTATCTGTTCAGACTTTATTCCAGCTGTAAGTAATGAGTCTGTGTCATTCCTTAAATTGAACAGAAAAGATTGTGTTGGTGTGTGATGGATTCCCTATAATGAGAGTGTCCTTTCCTTTTTAAACATTGAGGCACTCCAAAGATGCATTTTAATTTGATGTTTAATATCAGGAAGTATTAGAAAAGTAACAACACTACTTGGCATATAGCATGCTGGACAGAAGACTGAAAACGCCTAGTACAGAGCATCTCACTTTAATCAAAAACTGAATGAATGTGGTTTTCATTATCAGCTTGTAATTGCCAGTTACCAGCTTAATGATTTGCAGTGACGAGTTCATGGTATGCAAGTGAAATGCTGCTTCTGTAGGAGCTTAAAGTCATACAGAGACATTCTGATGAACGATAAATTAAAAAAACAAAAGAGTTCAATGTGACTACTTTTGAGTTGACTCATCACATCACTGCTCTGTTGTTACAGATACAAGTGTGCAGACTCATAGTGAACAGTACAGTCTGTTAGGTGAATCATAGCATATTTCTGACTGAAATGAAAAAACACTGCAATCTGATGCACCCATTACTGTATGAAGGTTACAAATGGCAGATAGCTAAAAAGCCATTCTGTTCCTCTGTGGCCATGGATCAATGCCCACATCCCACGTCTTCTGTTCACACAAAAATCACTATCACGTCATCGTATCCAAATCCTCAAACTTCAGCCAGTAAACAAGTTTTTTTCTACTTGTTTTCATGGCCATTTATTTTGTATACACACCAACTCATTGTGTGGAACGCTTCATTTCCTGCTGGCCTGGGACTAAGTCCAACTGGATGTTTCCCACTGTCTGTCCTCCCTATCAGCCTCATATGCCTTTATGTTCAGGTGATTAAAATAGCAAAGACAATGAGCTGTTTTCGGAGTATCCGATGACAATGACAGTTGACAGTGATGAAGCAGCTACAGAGGAACTTGATATTCCTCTTGGGACTGGTTCAACATAGGTATGATAACATCTTTCAACCGGCCTAGTGTAAAATACAGACAACAGATATGTTGCTCAGCCCTAGAAGAAGCACAGTAATGATTCCATATTCTGATTGTCTCGACAGCTTTGACTACAAATAACCCTATTAATGTGATAATACTCCCATAAGGACTTGGTGTGAAGTGAGCTCATAGACATTTTGTGAACAACTATAATATTCCAATGAACATATGTAGTTTTGTTGAGACATTTCTGCACCATCTGTCCGCAACACTAAGTTCAAATGGAGTATTTCATTGTGTATAATGCGGGTCATAGCTGCAGTTATTGGCATCGTCTCAGATTCACTTCCACTGCAGTAACACTAGGGGGAACCAAAATGCTGCCAATCATCCCATATAGGCTCCTTAGAAAAGCCAGTTTTATAGTACAGTGATACTACAGTGAATTAATGTAGAGATAACTGGGCAACAAAATACAAAGTAATGTGTAGAAAATTAAAATGAAAGAAAATGGTTGATTTCACTGGTGCATTGTTGGCTTGCTCTGATGCTTTAACCTGGTTGGACACATGCCAAGAAAACATTTATTTCCCGCTCTGTCCGCCCCCCTACATCAGCTCCCTCCACCCCTCCTGGAAGAGAAATGTGCCACCGGTGCTGCAGCTTCATCTCCATTCTCCAATCTGAGGTCACTCCTACCATAGCTCCCTCTGGCACAAGCGCGCGCTGGGGCCATTAACCAGCACAGCTCCACTGAACCACTGCAACTCAGTGGATCCAACCGAGGACACAACCTGGGGACCTGCTCCTGCACAGCTTTAGCTTCAAGTCTCATTCTGAATGCGTTTTTGCTCTTGAACGAGACTTGAGAAGAAAAAAAAAGTTGGCACATGCAGGAGCGCTCCGTGCGTAAAAGGAGCTTTGCGCAGAATCTCTGCTCACTTGCGGCTAATGTGCAGGACGGAGGCGCATCTCCAGCTCACACGATGCGAGTTGCGCGCTGAGTGTGTGTGCACGCTTTTTGGAACCACTTTCGGTGCCCACCGTGCGTAAAGAGCCACGATCCCGCACGTGTAAAACTCGGTCCGACCATGGCAGCCTTACGGAGGAAATTCGGCGAGGACTACCAGGTGGTGAACACGAACCGGGCCATGACTTTCTCCGCGCCGGTGAAGAGGAAGAGGCAGCGGTTCGTGGAGAAGAACGGCCGCTGCAACGTCCAGCACGGGAACCTCGGCGGGGAGACGAGCCGTTACATCTCCGACCTCTTCACCACGCTCGTGGACCTGAAGTGGCGCTGGAACCTGCTCATCTTCATCCTCACCTACACGGTCGCGTGGTTGGTGATGGCTTCCATGTGGTGGGTGATCGCCTACATCCGAGGCGACCTGAGCCACGGCGGCCACGACCCGTCCTACACCCCGTGCGTGGCCAATGTGTACAACTTCCCCTCCGCCTTCCTCTTCTTCATCGAGACCGAGGCCACCATCGGCTACGGGACCCGCTACATCACCGAGAAGTGTCCTGAAGGCATCATCCTCTTCCTCTTCCAGTCGCTGCTGGGCTCCATCGTGGACGCCTTCCTCATCGGCTGCATGTTCATCAAGATGTCGCAGCCGAAGAAGCGCGCAGAGACGCTCATGTTCAGCCAGGACGCGGTCATCTCGCAGCGGGACGGGAAGCTGTGCCTCATGTTCCGGGTGGGCAACCTGCGGAACAGCCACATGGTGTCCGCGCAGATCAGGTGCAAACTCATCAAGGTAGGCTGCAGGAGCATGCAGCTCCGGCTCAAGTCGAGGCTGACACTTAATTTGTTCTGAAATTGCCCATTATGTTTTATGAGTGCTTTCCAAGTCATGCATTGAATTCCCATTCATCTCCACAATTGATTGCATTCCCAGAGGGGCTCCATGATTTGCAGGGACTGTGCTTCCAACATAACATGCCCATTTACATTCACTCCCCCCTGCAGCAGCTCCTCCACTGCTGGGTTTGTCCTGTGAGCTGCAGCTCTTCCTCACAAACTGTCCCCCCTCAGTCAGCAGAACGCCTGTCACTGGGCTGTATATCTTAACTTGTGCCTCTGCTTTCACTGTCCACACATGAGATGAATGGGCCCCTGGGGGACAGCAGGTGGGAAACTACTCTGATTGACTTAAAGGTCAATTGAACCAATTACTATACTCTTGCCTGAAGACAAAATGCCACTAATCAGAAGCACTGTGAGCTGATAACGATATTCACCTGTGTGAAGTGTGTGCCGGTTTCAGTGCAGAGGGAATCCTGAGACGAGAGGAGCAGCAAACATTTTGTGTCCTCTATCACAACTCAAAAACTGCATTATTAATCAAAGCATTTTATAAATCACACCAAACTGAACAATCTGTAGCTCTCTGCAGAATTTATGAAAGACAACAGGACAGCAATTTGATTACATTATTTCCCTGCCATGCCTAAACTCATATCATATATAATCGGATTTTGGGACAGTTGTGTGCTTTATGCTTCTCCCCAGGCATGTCTCATAAATGAAATCTACTTTCCTCCCATCCAAACATGAGCAGCCATCTAAAGGACAGCGGTGCTTTGTTGTGACAGCAGGAGTTACTTGTGCTTTTGTCTTCTGTGTGTAGTAGCGTGATGATCTTAGCTGACAGTTTACTTTCTGAAGCTAGAGGGAGAGTCAGCAGAAAGCCCCCAGTATGTTAGGAGCACCATCAGGGCTTTTACATGGTGAGACTCAATGCTTTGTGAAGCACAGACATGTTGGCATATTGTTTCCTCCTCAGTCTCTGTCGTTTGAGTAAGAGGGAGTAAAAACAGAAATGACATCCATTAGAGAAAAAAAAGTCACTCAGTTTAACACATTTAAAGCCACGATTTAATAAGTTATCGCTCATGTTTCAGCTCTCTCTGGAATTTCATTTTATCTTCATTTATGCTTTAATTAATAGCCTAGAAACTCAAAGAAAAATATGGTGTGTTAATTGCGAATAATCAGCGAGGCACAAATGCAATGTCAAACCGTTCTCCCTCTGCAGAGGCCGATAGTCAAATTGAGATAGTTTAATTTTGTGTAATAGTTGTCTGTTATTTCAAACAGAATGAAAGCAGGAGGATATTCACCCACAGGGCAGGCTCTTATGTTTGACCTTGGTCAGATTTGCTGCACAATGAGGGTGTCGGTATTACAGACATCTCCTTGGTGGAATTATCTCTCTTCATGGTGCCACCAGAAGAATTGTTGGGATAAATTTAGATTACGATCTTTATTTGATACCTTAAGGCTCAGTGGAAGAGTGTAACACGAGGAGTTTGAGCAGCTCTGATTCACAACAGTAAAAGCAGAGCAAGCCGCCACAACTGCTGCAGTCCTGTTGCAGAGTAGTTACATTATGGAGAATCACTACTTTGGCTTTGCTGTGTCTTTTTTCAAAGTTAATAAATCTGCCTTATTGTATGAATATAATTACTGCAAAACAAACTACAGAGGGGATGTTTGTTGTTAGAGGCAGTCTCACCCATTTATTTTTCAGATTTTTTGGTGAAACACTCCTTGGCTTTCTTTCAAAGATTGGTTAGATTTATGAGATGATCTTGATCTGGGAGTTCCGCCAGTAAACAGTTATCTTTTCAAATGATCATTAAATTATTTTTTAAGCCACAGTTTATTTGTGTGTTGGTGGAAGGTCAGGCATCCAGGACTTTTTTTTTTAATCATATGCTAAAAAGCATCACATTCGAGTGCCATCAATCATGGCCAGAGGACAAGCAGTAAAATGTGCTTTCTAAGTTCACATTATGTTTCATGGGTTTTATCCTGGACAGAGGAGTGAGATCGTGATCAAGCCCCGGTTTTCTTTGAATTCTAGATTACATGGGTTTTTAAGAAGGATGCAATGTACCTCTGTAGGACTCCTACTGACTAGATGCAATGTATCTTTCAATGTATGCAAACAGACATGGATGTTTTATAGCCCACAAAGCTGCGCTATTGCGGTGCCGGACTGGACAGTGGGGTATTGCAAATTGGGAGTAAATGGGCTCTACATCATCCCATAGTACTATACCTGCACCATGAAAACAATGCATGGCATTTGCTCAGGTAACACAAGGCTCAAGGTCACTGTGAGATGGGTTGCCCACGAAGCTGATGGCAGCAGTGAGACACGATGCAGTAAATCTTAACGATGGAGCTGTGTAAACACACGCTGACATGGCAGCTGCAGTCAGCTGTCAAGGCTAGACATGAGTTGTAAATTCTTGTGGGACCTGGATACTCTGGATTTTTAAAAACCCAACTTGGTCACATTCTCAGTCATGTAAATGTTATGCAGGAATGCGTCCAACAGACTTGTCAGGAAACCTCAGCACGTTGGTTTACTTAAAATAGATGGTTTGTGCATGTGTGATGAGCAACTCAAATAAGCACATTATGGCGACATATATTGATGCAGTATTTTAGCTCTTTTCAGCTTTTTTATGTTGGCAATTTTACACGTTCCAGGAAGCAGTGATATGAGGATATAAGACTCCCATTGGCAGAGTGTTTCTATTAGCTGTCAACATTAGTGTCAGCTTTTTATGTAATATTTCACAAGAACCAAAGGATCCTGCACACACTGTCAACCACTTGTGTCACCTCCCAGAATCCACCTCGGTGATGCTGCTGGTGCCCTCTGATTGGTGGGACTTTCCTGGGCTATGTTTACATATATATGATATGAGAGGCAGTTGGCTTACATGAAATTAATCAGTTGAAGATCTGAGGAGAGAAACATTGTTAACAAAATTGTGAGGTGGGAGGAGATGCTGATTTTGGAAGTGTCGTTCCCAGTTCACTTTTCTTCAGTCTCCTGAACATTACTTTGTATGGAAACACAGGACTCAGGTGATGCAACAACCATAGGTTTATGTTATGGCAATCAGTTTGAATTTTTTAAAACTTCATATCTGAAACTGTTTTGTTGGTCAACTTGCCATGGTGGACATGTCTAAATACTACAATACCCACAAGCTTCGGCCAATACTACGGAGAACAAGCCAGTTGGAAGTTTTTTCAGTGTCATCTTAAGTTGTTGGCAATCAAAGCAGAATTTTAAGATGTCGGGTTATTACTCATTCAATGTTTATCTTGCAGAAATGCATGGTGGGAATCGTAGTAGGATTCTACCCCAAACTGTGTGTACACAGTCTTGTACCTTCAGCTTTTTTTTAAAATGGAACTTTATATTTTCTAACATAGTTGTTAAGCTTGTGTAAGACTGTCTTTGGGGAAAAAGAAAGAGATTTTACCTCCAGAATAATGGGAGCCCAAAATATCTCCCCTTACTTTGCAACTCGTGTGATCGACAGTGTGTGAGAGAGATTCTTTATAGCCAGAGTTTATCACGCTGTACACCTATCAGTGTGACCCCCTATTAATTGATATCTGTTAGGAAATATTTAGTTTAAAAAAACGAGGTCACTTATTGACAAAATTGATGTAGCTACACTGAAAAGAACAGGGAGAACAGATTCTTTTTTTTAATTGCAGTTAGACAAACTTTGTGTCAAGGGTCACTGAGTTGCAAGAGCCTCCACATATATTTGTGGCTTGAATAACTATTTTAAAACATTTTTTCCTTGGCAGGACTGTGCATTTCTTCTGTATTCATAATGCATATTAATTTAAAAAGATAACTGACCTTGAGTTTCTATTAATATTAATGCAGCTTTCATTAATAAATCAATAGAATGCAGTGGTGCACTGACCCCTGCAGCACTGGCAGAATATGATTTTAGAATAAAGAAACATGATTGCATCTGCTTTGCCAGCAGTGCATGGAGGAAAAAAAAAACAGAAGTGCTCAGACAAGAGAGAAAGAAGCAGTAAACAGCAAGAGACGGAGGGAGAGAGTGACAGCTGGGTGGTGCTCGTCAATGTCGGCAGAAGCGGCTCTCAGTCGGTCGGTCCACAGCAGGCGATACGGCAAGTGATAAGGGCTAGCAGCAACAGAGAGACAGGCATGGATGCAAGCGTCGAGCTAGACAGGCAGGCAGACATGTCAGCGTGACTCCCCACATCTGCCACTGCAACTCTGAAGGACAAGCAGGAAGAGGAGGAGAACGAGAGAAGATGAGACAAACAGAGTGACAGTCGAATTAGCTTTAACGGTGCTGTCGAGAGATTGGGAATGGCAGCTCAGATGTGACGTCCGTGTGAGCCTTTGCGTTTGATGTCCGGCCCAAAGCTCGGAGGATCCCGCTGGGCGCACATGGACATATGGACACACACGAGCACACAGCTGCATTAAAGACACACACACACACACACACCTACACACCTTTGTAACTTTTGTTTGTGCTTCCTTGCATCTCTCTCTCTCACACACACACACTGGCACTAAAGAGGAAGTGTGTCACCAGGGCCTGCGTTCACTCATCCTGAATCTCAGGTGGCTCCGTAAATTAAGCACTCCCTCTTTATCAGGTCCTCTTCCGAAGGCCATTAATTTCCCCCTTGTGGCACTGACTGTTTAGCGGCATTAAGTGAACACACAAGGCTTTCACCTTGTTTAAACCATTCAGTGTCAAGCGGCTTGCTCCTTCCTTTGGCAGAGGTATAATTTTGTGAACATTATGTCGCGAGTCAATGACGCCGTGAACAGTATCTGGGAAAAAAAAAACCCAGCAGCTTCACTTTCACAACTAGAAAGACTTCCCAGGAAATTGGTTTCCACACTCATTGACTTGCATGAACGTGGCTGACAAATGGGACACCTGCCTGCAGTGTCTCAATGACAATTTACATTTTTAAATAAATGAGGGAGATAAATAACTGAATACATAAACATGGCAGGCGTTTTGTAAATGAGTCCGTGAGCTCCTCCCACTTACAGGAGATGGAGGAAGCTTTTGCAGTAGCGGAGATCAACAGCAATGTAGAAATCAAATGCCAAAATATTACACTTTTTAAATTATACTGTAAACCTAGGAGATACTGTGGAAGATGGCGCAGGAGGCTGGTTAATGAAAATCTAAGTAGAGGTATAACTACTACACTGGGTTCTATTTCACTATATCAAAGGAAAATTGAACTCCCTAAAAGAGCATAAAAAAGCAAATATAACATAAAACAGATCTTATATGAACATAAAAACAATAAACAATACTCTGCTATAAGAAGTGATTTTAATGTTCATGTAAAGCAACACTTTGACATTTTGGGAAATATGGCTTTTTACTCAAAGTCAGACTGGAAGATTGATATCGCTCTTCAGGCTGAAACGGCTTCGCTTCAAAACCACACAGGGGACTGCAACTGCGACTTTTACATCTTTTGCTGTGCCAAACTAAAGTTAGTGATGGTATTTTATTCATTAGAAGAATATACCATGCAGACTGGCAGATGAAAGCACTTGCAGGCTGTGTGGCTTTTTACTGCTTTCCTTCTCTTCATTTTTTTTCCCCAGGCGTCCACACTTTCCAACATTGTTCTCTTATGTAAAACATCCGCCTCTCTTGCTCTGGTATCGTATCTTACCCTGATTTAACTTCAGTAGACATGCAACATAGACTCCCTGTCTGCATATTCCGGGACGCCCGTCACTGATACTGCATGATGGGCGACACTTTCCCTCAACAAGGCGAGCCGGGGATCTGTGGGCACAGACGTCTTCCTGTGAAATGTCACACCCTTCTGTCCTCAACATCACTGTGAATACAAATGACAGCCTGTTTGCCATCTGTCCACCGAGTGGCTCCTCACTCAAAGGGCCAGGGAGAGCGCTCTGCATGCAAGTTAACATGAGACGAATGAGCCTTGCCAGAATATAAGTCAGTTTAGGTGATACATTTGCATTTTTTTTTTTTTGCTTCTTATTGAGTCATGTTGATTGTAGAATTCATTTTGGTCGTGGCGTAGTTGGGTGAGACAAACACCTTTTCCTTTGTAAATCATTTCCTCTTGACAAATCAGCTGCAGTAAGAGGCTTGCAATTGACGGCAAAAGAGCCTTCTCCCTAATCCCATGTTTTAATTTAACAGCTAAAAGAGTACTTTATTTGATTGAGCTCAGTTTCCCAAGAGCAAGCACGAGTGTCTTCCTCATAATCTAATGATACTTGTTTAGAGGCCGGGCTACTACAGAGGGGTTTTAAGTACTCTTCTGTGCTGGCAAAGTGTCACACACTAAATGCTACCAGTGCTCATGTTGTCTGACAGAGATGTGGCAGACCACTGTTTACACATCCTTATTCTCACCTCCAATGCATAGAGAACAACACATGGGTCCTAAAAACACCTTTTAGTGTTGTTGTCTCTCTTGTGTGTTGTTCTGCCATCTATCACTATAAAATAGAAATATGTCAAAATAGTCCTTTTTTGAAATTCTTTGCTTTATTTTTTATATCAAAATCCATCAGTGTCTTTTTTTTATTTTTAGCTCCACCAACTGAAAATGAATATTTCATCCAATAAAACATCATTCTACTTTTTTTTTTTTTAGGGAAACTCAGCTGACTTTTCCCATTTTGCAAAACATACAGGTCTGTCAAGCAAACTAGCTCTAAATTGAAAAACTATGATCACTTTTGCAAATTTTGTCCTGCTCCAAAACCAACTCCCTCCTCGCTTTAACTCCCTCCTCACCATCCCATGTCATGTGGAACCCTGTCAAATCACAAAAGAAAATTGCCTTTTCAAACCTATTTCATGAGACCATTAACACTCCTTCACATCCCTTCAGGGTTTCACCAAAAAAACACTCACACACACAGTAATTGTAAAGGGCTTTCAGATGAAAAATGTCCGCTAAAGTGTCACTTACCATCCAGCAGAGATAAGTTGGAAACTGTCCCGGCTGGTGAAATGGCCTCGCAGTCTGCACTCCACTCATCCTCAGGGTCATAAAACCCCTGAAGCCATGTGGATAAAACCTTTTGATTTTTTTCTTTTTTCTTTTTTTTTGCACAACAGCAAAGCAGTGCCTTGAATTTGGAGCGATTCCAGCGAGCTTCCAGCTAAGTTAATCAACTGCTCTGCTGCTTTGTATTTATGGTACAGATAAGAGAGTGATATCTATATTCTCATCTAACTCTCAGAAAGTCGGTTAACTCATTTCCAGCAAATGTTGAAACTCTTTTTTTTTTTAAACAGTGGTCAGATTATAAAGGATTATGAGTAGATACTATACTACGAGTTAAACCTCTGATATAACTAATTAATTAAATAACAATTGTCTTTTCCATACTGTCAAACTGTTGTTTAAAAACCATCAAATTGGCATCTAGCTGAGCATCTTCAGTGTTCCCAGTTCAAAATAGAAAATATAAAAGCCCAGTTTTCATGTGATTCAAGTTGAATTCTGATTTTAAAATTCAAATGACATGGAAAAAAAAAATAAAACCAAACTTAATATTGAATCTTTGTTTTAAAGTTAAATGTTTCATTGCTTTAGATTCATATGAATGATTAAGAATTAACATTCATATCACTATGGCATTATTTGCTTTCATAACCCTGTGCTCTGACCCCACTGTGGAGGAGAAGGTTGAACAATTATCCTGAATTATCCCATTGAAGTAAAAATGTAAATAATAGTATTAATGTAATATGTCCGGATCATTTGCTTTCCCAGTCTCGACAGACCCCGGAAGGCGAGTTCCTGCCCCTGGACCAGTGCGAGCTGGACGTGGGCTTTGGGACGGGGGCGGACCAGCTCTTCTTGGTGTCGCCTCTAACCATCTGCCATGAGATCAACACCAAGAGCCCGTTCTTTGATCTGTCACAGCGCTCACTCATGAACGAGCAGTTTGAGATTGTCGTCATCCTAGAGGGCATCGTGGAGACCACTGGTTAGAGCGAATTATTATTATTTTTTAATTCTTTTGATAATAACTTCGAATAAGCTTTCTTTTCCCCTAATCATTTGTTTCATCATCAATTACCCCGCGGCGCTGAGCACTTCTCAGTAATATAAGATAAAAAATTTAACAGAATGTTTAATTTCATGGTCTTTAATTATTCAGTAGCACAAGTTCTTCTCTGTCTCTGTTGTATTTTTTCCATATCGCTCTGTCTCTTTTCCCCGAAGCACTTTACCACTTTTCATTGCTGTTCCCTGGCTGTTTGTCCGTTTATATTTAACAGCTCACTTACTACAATATTCCTCATAATGTCATGGTGTTTTAAGTTGTCTCTTTCTCTTGTCTCATGTGTCTGTATTTGAAATATGTCTTATGTCTCTTCTCTCCTTCGTAGGTATGACATGCCAGGCAAGGACATCTTACACTGAAGATGAAGTCCTGTGGGGGCATCGTTTCCTCCCCGTCATGTCACTGGAGGAGGGCTTCTTCAGGGTCGACTACTCCCAGTTCCACAACACTTTTGAGGTCCCGACGCCTCCCTACAGCGTCAAAGAGCAGGAGGAGAAATCCTCACTGACGTCGCCAAACCCCTTGCCTGTTGCACCCACCCCCTCCTCCCCCCTGCTGGGTAACGGCGGTCGCGGAGGCCGCAGGGAAAGGCTCCTGTCAGCCGACTGTGCAGACCACATGGAGGACCAACCCACCAGGCTGCCCAGTAAACTCCAACGCATGAGCTCCACCAAGGAGGAGCTCCTGTGGAAGGGGCTGAAGACGGGGCCGGCCTTGCCCGGGGGGAAAGCCTCCAGCACTGGTGACCTTCCTCTTAGTATTCAGAGGCTGAGGTCCAGCTCCATCCCGGTTGCGAGGCATGGGCAGCTGGAGGAGCAGGTCCAGCTGTTGTCCTTGGATGGAGATGCAGAGGAGGGCGAGCTGGAGAAACACAGACTGCCAGCAGCCATTAGCACCATCTCTGCTCCAACCCCAACACCGGTCCAGATCCCCTTCATAGGGGGTCGGCCAGAGGACAACCTGCCCCCCAAACTGCGCAGAATGAATGCCGACCGCTGACTTCTGCAGACTGTCTTAGAGACTAAAAACACTTTGAAAACTGAATCAGGCTCGATGGGCATTGCATATAAATAAAGACTACTGTGATATAAGATATGTGATATTTTATTTTCTTCTGCAGATTTTGTCCAGTATTTTAGATTTACTTACGGGCTCTCTACTAAGTTGTCCATTGCCACAAATAGTAGGACAACGCCAATAAGCCATCCATCCGCTCATACTGTGAGTCATTTTTGATAGATCACCATCTGTGCCCCTTCACTGACTTCTAACACGTCTGCCCTTCTGCTTGTTTCTGTCACGTCTGTTTGTAGAGCTCATCGAAAACTTTATAATCTCAAACTACGCCTTTTTTTCAATTACTCAAGCGCCAAAGTGGCAGTCTCAAATATGTGGCTGCCCAGAAGTGACCGTTCGGTAAACCCCACCCCAGAGCAGCGATTGTCCAATCATACCTTCAACAGCAGTCACTTGCACAGCTGGTCTGTCAAGCTTTGGACTTCTCTACATGCCTGAAGCAGTGTGCATGGGGCTGTCATAGGGTTAAAGACTTAAAACAATGCGGCCATTGTGTGAGAGGGCAATGGAAAAAAAAGGGAGCGTTGAAACACTAATGAGCGCTACTTGGCACAACATCGTATAAATTGCAGGACAATGCGCAGGTTGGCTTCAGTATTTCCACAATGGTTGCTGATGAGTATTTGAAGAGTTTGAATGGTGGTTGTTTACTTTTAACTTTTCCAAAAAACCAAAAACACAGCTGCCAAAGTGTAGGAAGTGGCTTAAACTGTGCATTTACTGTGTAATCTGTTGGAGCGTGGTCTAACATTAGTGGCTCTGTCCTGCTCTTTATTTGATTTGAGAGGTTTATACTGGCAGCCAACATCACCCGAGACATTGTTAGGCTTGCAGAACACATCGGTTATTCTTCATAGTAAAAAGCCTGTTCCCTTGTCATGTTAAAAGTCAAAAAACATATAAAAGTATTGACGCTAAGCAGACAAACAGGGTTGTATATGAACAAAACAACTTATGGTACTTCACTAGTTCTACACTACAACACAACACAAAGCAATGCTGTAAACTAAAAAAATTCAAGAGCGAATCAATCAGAGCGAGTTTGACGAAGCAACGTGTGAAATGTGTGGTTCACTCCTTTTTGTTTTTAGTGTAATCTGTCACAAGATAATGTCAATATATGTAGCCATCAAGTGCACAATAGACTCCTGTTCAATCATTTTAAAAAGCTGGTAAAATCGATGGTTGCTGGCTTTAAATGAAAAACCCACTTTTGTCTACCTCGGTGTGAAATCAAGTCTCCACTGTCTTGAAAATAACTAAGAGTTTTGAGTTGTGAATCAGCCACTATTTTCACTGTAAACTGTGCTGTGTGAGAATGAAAGCTTGACAGCGGAATGGAGGGGGCGGGGCTTAGCGAATGGTCAATCAACCAAAACATTTATAAAAACTCTGCTACACATGTTGGATTGATACACTATATTTATTTATCACTTGTACTGAATATTTGTTTATTTGAATGCTCATTTGAAACATGTTTACTACCGTACGATTTTAACTGTTTTTACCTCTTGGTGCAGTGTAATCAGTTTTGGACTACGGACTGTGTTTCATCATGAACTGATTTATTAAGATGTAAAGCAAACACTGGATGCCGACATCAGGGGACACATGTATTATTGCTAATATAGAGGTGAGATTAAACTTCATACTGCAACTGCTGAATAATAAATTATTTGAAATCACAAGCGTGTCTTTGAGGCCATTTTTTTCCCCCGTCTAAAAATGCTGCTTCACCTTTTTCTGTGCGACTCCCGCTCATGTATTTGCTGACTGAGTTCAACATTTCAACACCCTGAGGTGTTCAGGCTGCAAAATGCATCAGCAGCTCATGCGTCACCCGCTGCAGTGGTTAAACCTGCATTCATCAAATATTAAAGCTTTAAAATTGAATGTGAGTTGTTTCTATTTTGAAGCAAATTTCAGGAGGGCAAGAGTTCAGAGTGAAGGAAACTCCAGACGAAGCCCAAAGGCTGCATTTAAACCCCGGCTGCTCGGTTAACGTACTTCACTCCTTCCTCCGCTCGCTTGAAATCAAAGCCTTTAACCTTCTCCTCTGTTTGCAGCTTCAGCTAATTATTTCAGCTATCTCGAAGCTGACAGAAGTCGTGCTTTTTACCAGCCTGGCCAATGGCACTTGGTTAATTTTGTCTTAATTGTGGCTATCAAGATGGAAGTGCTCTAGAGGAGGGTGATTTAGCAGACATTACACATCCGAGGACGTCCAGAGCTAATTAGTCATTCTGCAAAGAATAACACAAAACAGAAATTTGATTATGTAACTCGTTGATGGTACAAAATGACCTCTGTCCAGCTTAAGATAAAATTAACTCAGAAAAATGATGTTGGGAAGAATAAATCCCAAAGCATCTTTCTCACAGACATAATACTGTATCATGATGGATTTGACTGTAAAGTAAAATCTGTTTTGCTCATTCCTCTGTCAGTAAATTGTTCTTTGGAAATGGATTGGTCTCATTTTCACTTCATTTGCACTTTCTCTGTGGAATGAAGTTCATTAACAAGACAGAAAAGGGATAAAACATGGTACATTTGTAAGCCTGGACTAATTTCACATCTGAATCAAGCTATAACATTTTCCTGAAAAACAACTGAAGTAATAGATATTCATATTACAGATTGAAGAAGAACATGAGCATGTCTTTATGTATTTATTTCCTGTTTTATCTGTAAAAACTACATTTGAACTACAGAACTACCCAAAACTATATGATGCAGTTAGAAAAGTCCACTTTAATCAGCTACAGCATTAAATAACTGTCTACATGTTAACACATCATTAATGGTTAAATAATATATTATCATAACACTGACTGGGCTTATTATAAGTGCATACTCAGAAATTATACTTTTATACTTCAACTCAAGTAAAATTTCAAATTATAAAACTTTTTTTTGTAGTGTGGCATTGCTACTTTTACTTAAGTAATCCATCCAAATACATCTTACACCTCTGATTGTCAGTAACATGTACTTTAAGAATCAAAAGTAAAACAACTCATCATCGAGTGGAATGACTGCTGCCTTGGTCTTATATATCATAAATACTGGATTATGATTCCAGTGAAAGTACAGTACTAGGGTGAGTGTATTTATTTTTTCCTATAACAACATATATTTAACAATGCCTGTGGCCATACTAAATACCTGAGGCTAGATGTTTTTCCATATTAAGGACTCTACATGCACATTCAAATAAGCTTTATGTCACAATGAAAATTTAATGAAGTACAACAAGCAGCTACATCCCATTAAATCACCTGGGTGTATTCATATTGGCACTACTGTTCATCAGACACACCAACATCAAAAGTGATCAGATGATGATAGCATTGAATTATTGATTATTTTTCTACCCTTAAAAGAGACTTATTCACAATTCTAACAGTCCAAAACCATTAATAATCAGTGTGATCTCTGTTTACAATCAAAAGTCCCATTTCCAGTAGCCCGGCTCCTTCACGTTCACAAGAATTCACCACATTGTTATGTAGGGTGTAAAGTTGAATTTGTATGCCACCATGGAGGCAGATGTGGGTGCAGAGCGTGACTCTGTGGGCTCTGCATGTCTGCGTGTTTATCTTTGTGCATAGGGAAACACAGTGAGACGCTCTCAGAAGGCGCACAGCAATCAGATCGCACATCCACATTGACCAGATGCTCATCCATAGTCAATGAGCACAAAAAAACTGTCACTTCTCTGCAGCACGGTGCCATTAGCTTTGTGAATTGAGAGATCATCTGGGCAGCGAGGATTCAGCGCTGGCGTATTTTGACCTCTTGACGTGGATACAGTCATTTACAGGTGCCGGCAGCTATGAATAAATCTGTAACTATGAGCTACTATCACTTTGTTTTAAAGTGACCATTGAACAGAACAAAGTGGAGTGGGACTCCCTCACTGAACAATAGTCTCTCTCTCTCTTATGTGCAAACCACTTCTTCTGTTCACTGTTTGCAAAAGCATCAGACACAGAAATCACACGGTGCAAAACTTTAACACACATTTTTTAATTGCATAATTTTAAACTTAATGGCCAAGCACAGAAAACGTCCAAATGGTCAAGAGAGAGCCGAGCAGATTTTTAAAGTTTCTTTTGATCACCATGAGAGATGGGAGCGGGCATCATTTACTGGTGGTGTCAGCTGTGTTGTGCCCACAGGCTCGCTCTGGGCAGCCTAGGTAAATAGTGCTTGGCTCTCCTCTGCAGAATCTCAATTGCTTTCCTTTTTTTGGGTTTCTACATGAGTCACCATACATCAATTCAAGTGCTCTTTATTTCTGTGGTGTCCTTTCAGCTGAAATTCCACACGGAGGAGTGTAAGAATTGGGTAACTCTAAGGAATAAAGTGTTCTTCACTGGAAAAAACGTTATTTCTCTGCTTTTTCACATATCCTGGAAAACAGCAGAAATGTAATCTCAGGAGTGTCAACATTGTTATGACCTTAAGTTATGAAAGAACTCATTTTGCCTCTCTGGGAGAAAGACTGATTAGATACAGATTAATTAATTTTAGCTGCAGTCTCACTTTACAATTAACTCAGCTGATTGATTTTTGCTGATAAACCAAACAGTGTGACAGAAAAGTTTCTGCTATATATTTTCCTCATGGATAACTGTCATTAATTGGAGCATGTTCAGCTTGTTTTAAAAATGTCCTGGACACAACATTTATCGTCAAAAGCCTCTGACTTCTTTGAAGAGTAACTTAACACTAAATCCACTCATTTCAGTTACTTAATTATATTTACAGCCATTACCCATTGATTATTGGTTATTGATCCTGGTCCTATCTTAAAGTGTTTATTGCAGCAGAAGTTAGACGATGGTTTTGCCTGAATCCATTTTCTAAAACTTGTTAAGGACATGTGTTCAAGCTAAAATGTGAGATTTTGCTCTTTATGGTTTTTTTTCCCAGCAACATTAAAGCAGCTACAACTGATAAATGTGTATTAACAAATTATCACATGACTACATGTATTAGAAAGGGATCGTTCATGATAACAAACCCACAGAAAATTATCACCCAACTCAACAGTTCAACAGAGCATGTTGCTGCATGTGTAAATTTGGAACAACAAGCCAGCTATATCAACTTTATGAGGATGATATGCCACTGTTTACAGGTTGTTTCTGCTGCCTTCAAGGTGGACAAAAAGATCAGTTATTGCAGATCGGACTATTCTTGACTAAATAACCAACTATGGAGAAAATAAAATCAGGCCTGTCTGCCTCATCAGGACTGTGTGGGTCTGGTTTCATCACTTGATTGACAGTGGCCCAGAAGCATGAGCAGTAGATGTCAAATGAGCTCAGATAAAAAAAACAAAAATAGAGAAATGTCTCATGTGGAAAAAGCTCCAACTTGGAAGAGACTAATGTGTTCATGTTGGCCTCCATCACTCATGGAGAGAAGATGATGGAGGAAACAGGTTTTCATTGTAAGCCCACACAGGTGATTTCAATATTTAATCAGACCTCTTCTCACGACTATGTGGGTGTGAACAGACTACACATAATAATTTTCCTTATTATCTGTAGCTGCTGAAGTGTGAATGTCCCATAGGCACTGGGGTTATTATGAAGTTATACATTAATCAGCATTATTTCAGTTGATCATTAGTCAATCAATATGGAATGTTTAAGCCTTCTCAGTTAATCATTGTCCATTTATTGTGGACTGTAGAAACCAGACCATTAATCATATGTCCTAATGGTCACATACTATGCAAAATCCATGGATTTTCAACAAAGTATCCCCAGTGTTTAGAGTCCCCAAAAATATTTTTTCCCTTGCTCTACCTTTCAGAAAATGCATGTTACTAAAAGTCAGTCAGTTTACTTCCTATGTTGCTTTTCTCCCATGTCATCACCCCCACCCAGGTGACCATCCCTGCCCACATAATACCTAATAAACGTACCTTGATGTCCACTTGCAGATATTTCCTAACACTGATTTATAACAAGCAAATAACAAAAAAAGTCTTCATAAACTCCCACCATGTGAGGATGTAAAGACCCAGTGGAGTGACTTTAGTTTTGGTGGAAATGTGCCCACAACCAGTGTAAAACTCTTTTATGTGCACAGTCCACTTTATGAGGGGTAGTATGAGCAGGATTTACTTCGAAACTGAAGCTCAAGGATGGGTCGATACAGACTGTCTGTGAACTGACTTCAAACCTGGCAGCTGTTTTTGCTGTGGTTTGTCTTTTACTTTTCTGTGTAAACCATTTATCCTTCAGTAACTGATAACGCTTTGTTTTGTCATTTGCACTAATTGTATTGGTTTTTAGTCGTAAGTGCACAATTGAAGTCAGAGTAACCTCCAACTGTTTCCTACAAGCACATCATTACCGTTAAATGCAACAAGGGATGCTGTCTCACTGATCCGCCACAGAGAGACATACCTATATTGCTATGTGTTTTTCTTCTGTCATATTACCTGGTGTTCATTAAAAAGATCTGTCACAGGTGTCCACACTGCTGTGTCCTGCAAAGATTTGGGTGTTGGCACATCCACTGTTCGCTGTGCAGCTCCTCTATACCAACATCCACAACAACAGAGAGACCAGGCACTCATTTCTTCTACATGCTGGAGAAAGTACTAACAAACCCATGACTTCATCTGTGAAGGCCTTCCACTGCATCGTTCTTTGTTTTGCTCCTAAAAACTTTCATTTCATTCTTTGGGTATGTCAAATATTGCACAGTGTATGTGGGTGACTGGATGGATGTCATCTCTGAGAAAGTCTTTGTGCACTCATGCATGGATGAGGTTTCTGTGCACAGTATGAGCAGTCGGACAAGGAGGAGGTCATCACCACTATGTGTGCTGGTTCAATCGAGGGGTGGTCCGAACTTTACGCAGCTGCCTTGGGTGTCAGGGAACTCACTACGAATATGAAGAACCACACAGGCTGGAATGACCCAACTCCAAGGAAGCCACAGCTCCAACGCTTTGATAGGCTTGATATGTCATTTAACATCTTTGAAGAACTCTTTTTTTCAGTATGGGATCAGTGAATACTTGAGTTATTTTTTCCTGCTTTTTACTTTTTCATTATCATGGATGATTGTTGCATGAGTTGTCATGTTATTGGTACTACACTGCACAGGGATTATTGAGTGCATTAAGATAAGATAAGATAAGATAAGATAAGATAAGATAAGATAAGCCTTTATTCGTCCCACAGTGGGGAAATTCACATTATTATTGAATGTAAGGACAATAAATAATTAACAGTACCTGCAAATGTTTCATGTGAATTCATGTTTAATATGCTGACTTATCTATATACTCTATTACAGGTACAAGTATACCTTTTTATTCACAATTACGCAGCCGGCAGGGGAGGTGCTGTGTCGTCTTTTCGAGGCAGGTCATGCTTCCCAGGATGGCCCTGATTGAAATCTGCTCCGAGTGAGAGCTCAACATGTGCCAGCCTTATTACCAGCCCTGTCACTCCATTACAGAGTGACAGAATCTTATTACATGGCCCTTCTTGCCATCCTAATTGGGTTTTCCCACCAAGACTTTTTCAAACCCTCTGATTTACAATCGTACCACTGTGAATACGAAATCACTCAGCGCGCATTAGCAAATATGCACCTCAGGAGCGGCTGCCGCTGCTTCGAATGACTAATTGTCTTCACAAGGCTTCCTTCGCTCTAAGAGGAAGTAACCCTTTCTTTGATGAAGAGTTAGTGGAGCAGGCAGAATCATTTATGGTCTGATTCAAACAGCTACATGACGGAAAATTTATGAACATGTTCGTGTCTCTTGTGAAAAGCGCGCTTGTCTAATAAATATTTGATTGATCTTTTAATAAGTGAAAAGCACTGCTGGGGGAAGACGTTCCTTCTGTGTGACTTCATCTGTGTATGAAGAGGGCAAGACAAAGATGACCTAAATATGTGAGGTTAAATGCCTGGGAGCCACATTACTGCAGTTTTTGGAGGATTACAGAATGATTTCCAGTGACAAACTTACAGAAAAGATGTGTCACCTGTCTCTTTTTGAATCCTTGCAAATCTGTAAACTCGAGGTGCATATTGTTCATCGTTTATTCAAATCAAATTGCACTCTTTTCTGTCGCTCTCCCACACACCGGCTCTGCTACGAGCCTTGATTCAGGTGAGGCCTTCAGTGAGTGACAAAGCCATCATTTGCTTGTCTTTGAAATGGAGGGAAAAAAACGCAGCTCCGGCACTTGACAACCTCGGTCAACTAAAACTAAAACCTTTGATCCTCCAAAAGACCTTGCATTGCTCACACAGTTTGCAGTCCTCATCATATTAATTCATCTTCCCTCTCTGGATTACCTAAGTAACACATTCAGTAAATACCATGTGGGATAATTTAGTAATCTTCAAAGAGGAGCTGGAGAATGAAGACTTGTTCATGGCCCAGGAAATTTACATATTTTCAGAAAAATTTACATATTTTCTGGGACACGGAGATGTCTCAGCTCCTCGTCTTGATTTCCATCATCCTCACAACTTTTGGGTAGGAATGTTTTGTCTAGGCTGTGACACATGGGATGTCAGCTAATCATTGATGGTCGATAGTACTACAGTGCTAATACAAGAAACCCTGCAACGCTGGCTTCTCTTCAAACTTCTGACTCCAACCACTCCAGTCTCTCTCATGTTATCAGCCCACAGCATGTTGCTACATAATTCAGTTGCCTTTAATATTCTCTACCCGATCAGCATTTCCGGGCTTTGTTCAGGTGTATCCTATCAAATTAAATTGCTTCCAACACAAATAAATCTGATTAGTTGTGCATACAGACTTATTCAGCGCGGCGCTGTGACAGCTGATTGAGTGGTGGATGTTTCATGTGCAGCTAAATTTGATAAATAATTCAAACTTTTATTATGCCCACATGCAAGGAAGCAATTCCCAGAAGAGCTGAGATGAGACAATGGTGGCTGCTGCAGTGACTCTCTGAAGTGAGGAGGTGGGAACTAAGTGTTTCTTTAAGGCAGTGAAGTGAAAAGAATAACATGTACAGTATGTTACGACCTGCGGCTGAGATAACTTCAGTCTCACTCAATCAATATTTACATGGTATAAAAAACGTGGAATTACATAGTTCAGTGGTTACCAAATTTTTGTGTGACGAACCCGCACAAAAGATGAGCTGAGAAGATCTTTTCAACTGATCTTAAGTTATAACAATTAGTAATATAATAGCAGATATGTTGCAAAATGTTTTTCATACAATTGAACCATCAATATCAATCTTTCCGCTGCATTCTTACTACCAGTCAATCAGATTTACATTTCAATTATCTGCAGTCTATCTTTTAACCATTCACTGCATTAAGCTATTGTTTATCCATGACTTTTAGCCGGGTAAATATTTGAACCATAGAGTCTGTGAAAGTTCTCAGTCATCCAGATCATAGTTCTCAAATGAAGGTAGGACTTGATTGTAGATGCTTGAAGACGCTTCACATCTCATCCAGAACTGAAGAAGCTGATGATGAGAACTGAAACGTCTTCAAGCAGTAAGTGTTTATCCATTAGTTTTAGTTATTCAATAACTTTACTTTAATGTCGACTATTTCAACTAGTGTGCATTACATTAAGCTATTTTAATCAACTATCCATGAACTTTTCATTCACTGTTTTAACTTCTCTGCTCAGCTACAACTAGTTTTCTCACACTCTCAAATTAGTTGGGCGAGTCAATCTTTCCTTGTAGCCCCGTGGTTAAACTGCAGAGCCTCCTGCAGGACAAGTACCTGTGTCTGAGACTCACTGATATACTGTAGATTGTATTTTACTGCGTATCTGAAGGTCTGCAGAGGCTAAGAAAATAACCAACAAAGTGGTATTTGGTCAAACAGTTATTTCTGAGGACACGATACTTGTCATGACTACAAGCGTTTCGACTGCCAAACTTGAAACTCTGAACAGATTTGCCATCAGCGCAGCGGAATAACGACCAATAAAATGCCATCTCGCACATTTGCCAGTTTCAAGAAAAAAACAGCAGCTGAGCAAACAAGCTCTCCAATCTGGCAAACACACAAACGTTGAGTGCACATGTCCCAGACTGGCCACAATGCCAGTCTGTCTTCAGGGAAAACGACGCAGCGCCAGCCAGGACGTAGGTTGTGCCGAAGCAGCATCTGAGCCCTGAACCTTCTTTCTTATCCCGCTCCTGCCAGGCTGATTTACAGCTCCTGCATGAGGTTAATCACTGCGTGGTTGGGGACAAATTGGGAAGGCTTTTCTTAGTCTTACTTAACAAAACAGATTATTCGCTTATCAGGGTAATAGTTGGTAGTAACCATTTATTAAGAAATGGGATTATGGGACATCAGGTAGGAGTGAAAACTTTATGCTTGATATTCTTTATATAACAATAAGATAATGTTAACAGACATGCACACTCCTTTTGAGCCCTTATTCAACGTCTCTCTTACACAACAATAGCAGTGACTTCTCTAGTTTATTACACCGGCTCCGGTATCCATAACAAACAGCAATTACACAATCTGTCCCTGGCACTCCGGCAGGAAAACTGATTTCCAATATACGACACGATTCCCGCCTGGCACATACAAATTATTATTCCTTACTCACTCTGTCTCATTGAGCAGCTTCATCATGAAAATGGAGTAAATGCCTTCTTTTCATTACAGAATAAGCATGAATAGATAAAAAATTGTCACGCACACAGGACATTTTAATCATAAGTTACATTTACCCTCAGGACACATTTTGTAAAAGCTCTGTATCTGAGTTCGGAAATGGGGTCTAATGCAGTGACTTGTACTTGAGGGAATACCATCAGTCCCAGTTAGGGAGGGAGATGGCCATCTGTGGTTGCAAAACAAATTTTAATGTGTCCTGTCCTCTGGCATTTGGAAACATATGTGACAAAGATATCCAGACATTTTTGTTCTGGCATTATTTATCTTTTATTTTTGAAAAGCAAAACAGAGCAGAGCGACCTCTTTTAATAGAGGAACCTAATGGAGTTAATATGTTCTGAACAAGCGGCACATTAGACGCAAAGTCACACAGCAAATGAAAGATATGACGCACAGAATATACACGTGTCCTTGCGTTCACCTCTTATCTACTGTGGAGGCCAAGCCATGGTTATTACAGGGGACTTAATAAAACTTAAAAGAGCATTATAGTTTTGTCCTCTGAGAGCGTTGGTGACCTTTTGTGACTATATCTAATAGCTTGTGGCAGTAAAGTGGGTCAAGCGATCTGCTCACACCAGGACTGAAGGAAAATCTTTTCCATTCCTGAGGCTTGTGTCAATGTTACTGTAGCACTGACATGACATGGTAATTATCAGCTGAGGAGGAGAGTGGCTTATATGTTATAATGGCCTTGAGGGAAAAAAAAGGGGGCACGCAGACCACGCTCATGTGAACTTATAACAAGACAATATGGCAGCTGAGACATCGTTAGGCAAAAAAAATACCTTTTTTTGTGCTAAATGCATTTCCAGAGAGCGGTTCTTTGCCATCTGGCTCCGTTGAACTGTGAGGTAATTGTTTCGAAGAGGCAGGTTTTGCGTAATTAGAAGAGGCAGGAATTGTTTTGGGAGACTTGAATTGTGCAGCCATGACCTGCAGCACATACGACTTTTACAGCACAGTGTGATTTTATGAATTGAATCAGCTTTCAAACCACTTCCATCTTCCTGGAGGCATGAAAGTAAACTTTTTATCACTGTTGTGCTGCCTGCTTTAAAAGAGGTTAAACCTGATTGGAAAGGTTATTGCACTGTTTACAGTACATTTTGTGTGTTACATAGACTCACTCCTAATGGGCTGGAATGAGCTCCTGCTCATTACCTGCAGAGTGATTTGCAGATGTTTGCAGTTCATAGATTTCCACTTTTACAGCCAAGTGTGAGAGCACATATGCATGGTATACAAATATGCAACTCTGGCTATTTAAAGAACATTACAGATGCAAACAGCAAGACCAGAGATAAAAAATGGATTGTTATCTACTAAATAATCTAATTAGGTTGAGCCAGTGCAGAAATGGATCCAGAAATATCATGATAATTTACTGGCTAAGATGATACTTGCAGATATATCTCGGGCATTAATACAGACCAGACTGAGCAAACACTGACTATTTGGTTATGAACGTTGTTTTCTACACTGACTGGATTTACCCTTTAACAAACTGGGCTCTAGTTTTGGGGTGGGGATGTTGCACCTCCCTCTCTCTCATCAGTATTCACAAAGTGTCTCATGTCCTGAAATGCACTTGATAAGACTCGCCACGCTCTAATTTACCACAGAGGGAAAACAGGCGGATGAAATTGCTCCTCAGAATATCATTCCCATGACGAATCAATATTCTACTAAAAAGTTGGTTGTTGGATTTTCCTTCCAAGAGTGACCTTTTGAACTATTGCCAACAAAGAGCTGTGATGTTAAAGCTATAAGAGGAGAGGTGGGCACAGACCTCATATAGAAAACAAGCACTTGATTACTTTTGCTTCAGAGAAATATTTGTTCATTTTACAGGAAATGCTATTCCATTCCACACTATCCAGAGAAAAGGAGTGGATGTGTTCGGTTATATAGGTCGTTGTATTTCTTCCATCACTACCTGCAGCTGGTGACTTTACATAAAGGGGAAAACATGAACATCACTATGGTAATTGACACCTGAGCAGAGATTTTTTTCTTAACTTTTTAGCCAAGGATCAATATAGATCATAGTTTTTAGGACATGTCGTCTTAACCTCACTCTTTCAGCACAAATCATGTACATATTTAAGATCTTTGAGGCTCCAGGATCTAGGACATAAAAGGAGCCAGGAAAACATTATGAAGTCGGCCAGACAGTGTTTTTGTGTAAAGTGTATTATGTGAAACAAGAGAGTAACTGATCCCAGAGTAATTGATTGCTAGGTGAAATATTATAAAAATAAATCTAAAGGCTAATTTCATTGTTCTTTGTTACAGCTATGATTATCTGACCATAACATTAAATACAATTGCGGTTCCTAATGCACTAGCTATTGTTAAGGGATGCAGAGCCCTATGACTGGGTTGATTACTCGATGATCGTTTGGTCATGCCTCGGGGCTCCAGCAGAGGGAGACGCGCTTTACTTCCTCATTTGAATCAGTGAACGTAAGAGCTTCCCTCACTACTTTCCCCCCTCGTTTAAGGTAAATACCGTACAAAACATTGTAACTTCAATTGAAACGTGTTGTCAATAGTTTTCCAGTGTCACTGTGATGATATATGAAGGAAATGATACGTTTTGTTTTGGCTTATTGTTGAAAAAGTTTCTTGCTAATTCGGGCAATGTTTAAGCTAGCTCCTGATGGCGGCCGTATATAACTGTTACACTGATACTTTTGCTGTTTGATAAAAATATTTATTTTGTCATTGAAGAGTTCGTATGTTTGAAGAATAGGTTAGTGGCTTAAAAACACATTTCATAAGTGATTGGTCATGCAATAAATGTAATTATTTGAAGAGAAGTTAAAAATATGTTTTTGTACAATTACCCGTTGTCCTGACACTTTGTGTGTTGAATGTGCTCATGGTCGAATATGAGTTAGTTTGTATTTGAGAAATAATTCAGTATAGACAAATGAATGTGGTTTTCCTCATTCCTCTCTTACTACGTTCCCACCTTGTTTGAAGAGGGCACAACATTTTCAAACACGTGATAAAATCTGCAAGTGACAGTTGTCATTTCAAACAATAAAATTGACTGTTTCCTGAATTTGTCTTGTCAAGCTGAACTCACCAAGAACATATTTCAAAAATTACTGCAAATTTCAAGTGGTAAATCTCTGTGGTCAATTGACAGTAACTGGACAAGCACACTAGTGACTGATGCTCCAATGAAAAAATAATTTAAAAAAATTCTTAACCTGCATATTTTATAATGATCCTTAGCTTATCTGTGTTAAAACCCACCAGCCAGAACCCAGAACTGTTTACACCCAAATACATAAAATAAGCCTGCAGTTCAGCACCTTTTTATACTGATAAGATAATAATGTTGTTTCACAGTGAGCTCAGACTGTATAAAGAGCTGCACAATGAGAGCAGGGAAGAAAGATTTTGTTCTTTTGTGACTGTGAATATAAAGCGAGCATTATTGCCCTGTGTTCTCACCTTGTGTTTCAGGTCATGAGTCACAACTCAGAGAGGTAATTCTTCACGTCAAGGGGTCCTTCAGAGCTCAGCAGAGTGTCAGTAACGTCTGTCTGCCAGTCGAGACCCGGGATGTTCGCTGACTGACTTCTTCCTGTGGAGTCATTACCTGTGATTGGCAACTGTGTCATCAACATTATGACAAGTACGTCAGATACAAGTCACTGACTCACACACACACTCATCTGGTCTAGCCTGACTCCAGAAAATATATGGCCGCGTTTCACCTTTTAGGGATGAATGTCATTGCGACTGTCGACACATTGATGCCCTCTGTGACAGACTGTCCAACTCAGCTGTCAGAGCGGTGACGTTTTTAAAGGTAACTTGTGGCTAAAGGTATTATCCTCCGACTAAAATCTAACATTATACTGTATATACCACATCAAATGCTTCTCATTTTTCAGGATCAGCAGTCACATCATCTTGAGCAAGACCTCCTCCCTGTCTCTTTTTGAGCCGGCCAAGAGCCTGGAGTCAAAAATAGAAAAATGGAAATAAGGCGATATTGACACTTAAATGCTGCACTGACGGGGGTGTATGTGTTTGCATTGGGGTAAACGTGATTGGACTAACTTTGCTGCTCTGCATCCTTTACCATTGTGCTGTTGAAACTGTGTGTGGAGGCAGGTTACATTCATTTTCATTAATGGCAGACAAATTGTGTTTGGGAGGGACTTAATCAGATTGTGTGTTCTGTGGAGGTCTGTGGTTTCTTATACAACCTTGTGCGCCATCAATTGGGAGAATTTTTAGATTTGATTACTTGATTGATTTGATTACTCGATGATTTAATCGACAGGGCAACTACTAAGAAACTGGGACACTTGCTCAGCTGGACAAGATGGTCTTTGATTTAATAGATACAAATGTATGCAGATCTGTGTAAACATGAAATACTCATCTGTTTTACATATAAGAGCTATAACTCCTGTGTGTTTAATTGTATTTATGACTTTTCTTCTGATTCATATTGATTCTTGAATGCACATTTGCCAGACCACATTTATGAACTTTGGTATAAAAATTGATTAAACTAATACATATCAGAAGAGCTTTAATAAAATACTCTGACAATAAAATGCCCATGAACTCTGAATAGCAGCAGCAGAGCTTTGTGGATGCTTTCATGAGTGGGATGATTGGATTGGCTTTGATTTTTTTGTCCTCGAGGCGTTTTTACCTTGAGTCTCTTTTTACTGCAAAAGTGTGTATGAATATAACACTCACATGTTCATGTACTTGTTAGGACTTTCATTTGTTTCTTGCCTGATCTGAACTTAAAACTACATGGCTAGGTTCAGGGATTTTACTTGCCACAGACAGTGTGCGTCACATAGGAGTCTTCCTCCCTGAATTAAATTCTGCTATGTGACGTACAAAGAACAAGAAAAGATCAGGATGATAATTCTAATTCTGGAAGCAAAGTGTTAGCGTACATGTAGTCGTATTGCTGGTATCATGATCCTTCTCTGAGAGAGAGAGGCCAAAGTACAGCAGGGGAAATGTGTAAAGACACACAGTGTGACAAACTTCAGTCCTGTGTCGATTGAAACACAAACAGCATCGAAGCAAATCACAAGTAAGCGGCAATGATCAGGGTCCACGCAGAGAGAGCATTTAAATAAATAATCTAATTTTCCACATCGTCTAACAACATGAGTCAATAACATCACATGTACCAGACTGACACGTACAATAGTCAAAATGTTTGTTTGAATATTGTAGGGGGAAAAAAGTTATAGGCCCAAACCTTAAAGTTTGTTGTTATAGCCATCACTATCAGTTACCTCAAAACACAAAGAGCTGAGTCTGATGGGAAGGTCATAATTGTGCAGGTATTTGGTCATAAACAAACTGGAGTTTTGAACCGATTGTGATGTTAGAGGAAAGGTTAAGGGCAGAACAAAGCAATTATGAATGATCCTAAGGGGAAAACAAATGTTGGTCCAGTAATTGTGAAGACATTTACACAAACCTGCAAATGTCAGGCCTTGGTGGTGCAGTAGGAAAAGTTCTGAGATTACTAAAGTCAGTGGGATTTACTCTCTAGGACACATTAAAAATGTCACTGCAATCCATCCTATAGTTATTGAGACCTCAGTCTGAATTATTAAGTGATTAATGATTGCCACCTGTTCTTAGATAAATGTCTTTCTTGAATACAAACTCTCATGTAAATTGAAACAGGTCAGACCAAGTCACAACCCAGGCAAAATGAGAGTTGAACTGCAGTCACCTCCGCTGAATAAATTCAATGAGGTTGGACTCTGAGGTCAGTGTGAAACAACTTTTAACAAGAAGGCAAACAAATTCCCCCAAAAAATTCAGTTTCACACTGCCTCATTTAAGTACTGATCTTCAAGGTTTAACAGGGTCAATTGCACACACTTTTTAATCATGCGGTGATGATACTAGGTTTTTGTACTTTTTGTTCTGAGGGAATTCATCCCTTTTCTTCTCGACAGTATTTAGCCTTAGATTTATGCAGCATCATATGATTAGCAGTATAACATTCATTGACCTGAGTTTTGTATTTCTATTATGTGCAGACGCTGACTCTCCACATCAGTGTCTTCATTTCGGTGTCCTGACTTTCCCCAGGTGTCCTTGCCGTCTCATCTCAAAAACAGCCTTTTCTTAATAAAACCACAGTTTGCTGATTGTCTGGGGACATTTTCAGAATTTCTGCCTGCAGCGAATTTACGCCTCAGCTGACCTTCTGGAGGTGCTCACATAGCATTTATTGTATCTGTTATTGTTTCAAGGTAGAACTCCCTGGTTCAGCTAAACAAGTGAAAGGTCATGATTCTTTCCCCAAGGCCTGAAGACAGTTGGTGATTTCTGTCCCCTGTTCAATCCCCGAGACTCAATATGCTGCAGCATGTTAATATCTTAATCGCTACACCAGCGAGTATGCAGACCTTGTGACATCCTTGAGAAAGGCTGCTGAAAAATAGGGCAAGATAAGACACGAGGAGGCTAAAGAAGAAAGAGATTAATTTCAAAAGATTTGATTTCGAGGAGCCAGCGATCACCACACCTGGTATATGAGCAGAGGACTGGCACCAAAATAAACTCTATGATTCTGGTGTGTTGATCTGTGCTGAGTAAAGCAATAAATCCTCTATTTGCCTCATGTTCAGGTTTTGTTGACAGCATCAGAGAAGTGCTGATTCCACTCTCTGGTCATTTCTGAGTCTGCAGTTGAAGAAGGTTGTCAATAACATCCTGAGGACCAAACTTCATGGCCATCCATCTGATAATGTTTAAGATATTTGACTCAAAACCACAAATTTGAACCTCATGACCTGAGGAGTCATAAAAAATTCATGGATCCATTTAATTGGTTTTGAGATATTTCAGTGTGGATCAAAGTGGTGAACCAACATACAGACCGCTTGCGGCACGACTGAAGACTACATTCTGGTTTGAGCTGGCTTTGTTAACATCAAGACATCGGACTAATTGACTTCACTAATTGATTTCTAGTAGTAACCTGCAGTGCAGCGCAGTGATTTACTGCCTGATCCTGCACCTTAACGGAGAGGCACCAGGGAACACTAAGAGGAGGAGGAAGAAGAAAGAGATGACTGAAAGGATTAAAGAAGACAACACAAGGCAACACAACACATTTACATGTAGCACATGAATATAAATGCTCAAGCACATGTACACAATGCTTGGTGCATGGTGCAACATTGGACAGAAGGTTTCTCCGCTCTTCCCTCCTCCCAAGGGGGTCTGAAATGGTTGCACTGGACTGCAGGACACAGATAAAACTCCATATGTGAGGAAAGAGATACATTCAGAGACTCTTGCACTTAGTAGAAGAGGTGTGGTTTAAAAATGCATAAGCCATTAAAGTGAAACATGTTCTTTTGTACCTCCGGCCTTGAGAAAGCAAACGAGTTTTCCTGCGAGGTTACAGCCCGCAGCCCTGCAGGAGATAAGAGACGATTGCTCAAGCGAATCAACGGCCGCAGCAGAATTTCAGCTGACACTGGTTTTGTCTCATTCTATCAAGAAAATCTATTTGTAAGGCCATGCTTGGGTTTCTGCAAGGGGGTAAAGTGAAGCACAGGGCAGATATGTCAGGATAGTCAGGGCCACTGCCAATGAGAGGAGACAAAGCTTCTGATTGATGATGTGAGCAAGTGGAACTGAAACAAGTCCTGCGAATCAATTGGTGGAACACTGGGACTGATAATGACTGCTACTATAAGATATAAGAGCATAGGTAAACATCGAATATTCCTTCACAGAAATGTCTAAATAGTTGAGGTTACATGTAATTTGTAAAAGATGCGTCCAGTTAAGAGGTGGATGAATTACTTCATTTCACGTTCCTTAATTTCAAGTGACGACACAGAACACGAGTATTACACAACAATCACTCAGTCTGTTGTGTTATATCACCATCAAGCTGTTACACTGCAACATGGTGAGCGGTACATACACACACACACACACACACACACACATTGAATGGTTGATTCAACCAGACCACGAAAACCTCATTCAGCCTCTGTCTTACCTCTTGTATCTAACCATGCTGATAATTTTGCATTTATTTGCAAAGGGTTTATATCTATTCTTTCTTACAGTATGGAAATTCCACAGCAGCATATTTTCCCAGAAACAAAGTCCTTGTTACTCTAGATAACTCCCAGAACACCCTGTTTTCAGAGGAACCTTATGATAGTTCCAGTGGAAATTGTTCATATCTACTGAGTCCTGTGGATTATCTGCAGTAACTGGGACACTGTCTCTAAGAAGACACAGCGTTGTTGAACCGTTTAATTTTCCATATATATGCTGACAAGACATTTACCTTTTTGTGCAAAAAGGTTAAGATGATTAAGTTTTATTGTCGACCTAGAAGTAGTGCAGAATCTTTAATATATCTTCTTCTTGCCCTAACTTCTGTGTGTGTGTTGAAATGTTTCTGAATCCTCAAACTTTCTGATTGTTTCCAGGTTCGCGTTAAAATGTCAGAGATTTTGTGTTTAATATCGTCATTAGACGAACCTTTTTTGCCCGTGGGCCCTAAAATGAAGCCGTGTGATCTTTTCAGTTTTTAAGTTTTTTTTTCAAGAGGAGTTATTCTCTCTAAGATTGTTGTGCTTGAATACTTTACAGAAACCTGAAGAGGTCTAATTATCCAGTAATTAATTTAAAAAACAATTCTTTTTAACTATCTTACAACCATTCAGATTTATCAAGCGACACCTAACGTGGGTCAAAAGACAAAGGAAAGGTGCAGAAATACTTTTTTTTAATTTCAAACTTTTTAAATAACTTTTTTTTAACACACACAACTTTTTTTCACATTTAAAGATACAACTATGGGAATGATCCCTAAATCCCCCCTCCCTGCTGCTCGCTGATGAGCCCAGCATGCAGCACTTTCAGTTCTCACTAGCTTTTGATATGTTACTTTGCTCTTAATACTTTTTAGCATGCTAACTATTTTTTGTGATATTTTATCACAATATTTCTTGTGTGTGTCAACTTGTGTGTGTCAACTTTCAACTTCATTATATCCTCAGAGGGCAATTGGTTCTTGAGCAGAGCCACAGTACAAGACATAAAAGAACATAGACATACAGTACAGCAGGCTCCGCTGCATACACTTTTTAATTGCCCTGCTGGGGATAAAGAAAGTTCTTTGCTGAAATCCCCAAAACTGTACCGAGTCCTCAAGGATCCTTACTGGTAGTTATGCTGCCTGTCTGTCTCCATGTCAATAATCAAATAAAACTGCCACGATTTACTTTGAGTACCAAAGTTTAATACCATTCACCTGTACTCAGAGGAATGATGGTCCAGACATTTCAAACATGAACAAGCTCAACTTTATCTACATGGAGTAAATGATGTTTATGAAAATATGTTTTGGTCATTGTGCATGAACTGATCCTAAAAGCTCAACTACTTTATTGGACATAATGAACAGGAATGATCAAAGAAGAGAGGAGACGATCACAAAATATGTTTGAACACACACATTAGACTAAACTCTAGCAGTATTAGATGCAGTCTTAGTATGTCCCACTGTCAGCTCAAGATAAAGCCAAAAGCCTGGAATCACATTCACACCATGTGGGTTTGAAGCAGCTGAATTTAGTTCAGTAGTCTACTTCGGGAGATGACCCCAAAACGTAAGATTCATGGGTATAAAGAGATTAATGTTGACACCTGAGACCCTGCAGTTGCTCATGAAACACAAATGAAAATGAAGTGCAAAGCGTGGTCTCGACTGATGCAAATATTCAGCCATTCTTTCATTTGAGTTTAAACAGTATGAACATTAAGGAGGTCAATTATAAAAGAGTGCAGTTGGAGTAAATGCTCTGAGCTGAAGTGAAGCAGGATTTGTTTTGACACCAGCAGCCTCCACAGACTCTTCACCAGAGGGAAACTTTGAATTTTCAAGTGAACAGATTTCGAGTATTTTAGGCTCAAAAGACAGATTATGGGTGGAGTATCACTTTAAATCCAATGCTGCTGTTGCTGCTGAGAGGATTTCATGAAGAACTGAGTTGGAGATTTGTCCCAGATGCATCCTTCAGCGTTAATTAAACAAAGGAAATGAGGCCTGCGTCTTCCATAAGAAGAACGATCTGAGGGCTTAGCGAGGCTCCTCACTCACTGTGAGCCTTAAGACAACAAGCATACATGTGTGTTTCTTATGTACAGCCAAGGTAAACAAACTGTCTCTTTGCATATGTATGTACGAGTGCGCATCCACACACACACATTCAAATGTGCACTCATGCAAAAACACATACATGCACACTAGTGTTCCTCTCAGGGGGAAGCTCCCGTCAAGCACTGCTTATTCATGTGCACATAAAACACAGTTTTCTCTGAGGCACAACGCACATGCATCAACTTGAACTCCAAGCACATTCACAGCACATACATCGATGCACACCTGATCTCCTGCTCTTCCTGTTCGCCCGCGGTAGTGGAAATAAATGAAACATGAACTCTGCATCGTTCGTTTCTCACACTGAAAACACCCACGGCTTCTTCCCCTGTTTGTCCTCACACGGGGAAGCTGAAATCCTCCCGTCTCTCAATTTGCATCTTACATTACTTAGAGACATGCAGGGTCTGGGAGGTAAATGTCTAAGTGGCGGTGAAGAAGCAGGACTCAAACTGACATTCGCACCTGAACATCTCATTACTGAAGTTGGGATAAAGGAGAGGAATGAGAGGCAGGGGAGAGAAAAAACTGGAGGGGGCATGTGTCTCAATCTCTTTCATCTCCTTCATGTGTTACACACTCATGCATGTATGCACACACACACACACACACACATACACAAACTGCTTGTTAATAATGCAGCAGGTGCACAGTGTGCCGTACATACTGATCACAGCAGAGGATGTATTATACAGCACAGTGAGTAGAAGAGCACATGCACACACACATACATGTCAATACTCTTTGACCTGTCATTGCTTCCTGCCTTCCTCTTGTCAGGCCTGTCACAGCTGTGCAGCATTAATATTTAGCCGTGTTCAAGCCTTAATCCATGAATCAGTTATTGCATCAACTGTATATTTACATTCATATTATAGATAGTTTTACATAATCTTCTGTATGTGTCTCCTGGACTATAACTATAACCTTGAAGGGAAAATCCATTGAAAAAACCATTTGGGATTTTAATATCCCAAAAAGAACAAATTGACTCACATCAGAAAATTTACAGCTTTTTGTCAGATTCCTGAAACAATCTCGATTATATGTTTACCTTGTATGTCAGGAACTGAACTAATGCCACGCCCCATTACATTTACTTAGTAGTGTCTATGGTAAGATAAACCTTTATTGACCCCTGGCAGGGAAATTCAGTTGCTACAGTAGCACAACAAAAGCAATGAAGTACAGATAAATAGAAGATATATAAATAGATATATAAAACTAAAATGGTGAAATAAAAATAGAAACCATACAAGAACATTTGGAGACAAAAACTACAAGGTAAACTGACGGTGGTGTGATTGATAGCAGCTGTTATAAACTCAGTAGGGAACCGCAGGACACGGGCAGAGTGTTGGTAAGAAAGAGGTTCATTGCAGAGGAGTTTACAGGGGAAGGAGGGCGAGCGTGAGCAGGGACTGACGGGAAGCGGCTGACAGGAAATGATCCTGAGACATGGGACTGAGGGACAAGTTAATACACAATGCACAAGAAAGCTGAAGACCAGGAGCAGCTCCCATCAGCAGCTGAGATGGGAGGGGTGACTCTTTTTACTGGCATGAGTTTGTACGAGTCACTAAAGAGAGTTGAGTTTTTAAGCTGCTTGACTCACCTCTGGTTTTCTGCTGACATGAATGGGATAAAATATTTTAATCCTGCTGCTAAATTTTGTCCATTATTGACCCAGTGGAATGAAGCTTTATCCCTTTAGTATTTCAGGTATTTGTTAACCTAAATGAAGTGTAACCAAACAAGCTGAGTGCACAGTTGTTAACATGGAAGAGGAGCTGAACTGAGGCGAGCTGGTCCGACCACACAGTCGAGTGAGAAACACTTCAGGGGAACGAGTGGAGCTATGACGCAAAACAAGTCAAGCACATCCGAGTTTCTCGTTGAGAGGCGACCTTGGCAATCAGGTCTGTTGTACCCTGTTAGTAAAGCCATAAGTCTCAGCGGTAATTAAATCACCATGACCTGAAACAAATCATTTTACCAGCACTGCCTCTGACACTTAATAATATAACAGTCCCAGTAAAAGTAAAGCAACTGTAATCTTCCATTCCTCACAGTGAAAGGTAATATGCTGCGAGGGGGAACACAGGGAGGATCTGTTCTTGTTTGGCAACAAAAGAACAAAGCAATGTCTTTTCAGCTCGGTGTAAAACTCGAGTCAGCGCTTCGATGATGCTGACCAGGGATCGTCCACCGGAGGAGCTGTTGTGTTGAATCCCCACAGCAATTATCCCGGCCTCCAATCCTGTTGTCTCCATTTACACTTATGAGTGGAGGGAGAGGGAGCTCGTCCACACAGAAGTACAGTACGAGCTAACATGGAGGCAGAGCAGAAATTAAACACACACACACACAGTGCAAAAGTACTTTACACTAATAAATTGCCAAATTACATCCTCAAAGCAAATGACAACAAATGCACAAGCTGGCAGAGGAAACCACAAATCACACAGGCAATAATATGGATTTCATATGATGGGATTACAAGAGGCATGGGATGAATGAACACACACGCTTATACACACACACACGCACACACACAGCTAATTTTCTCTTATCCCCCCCACTTGTCGACATGCAATTAGATAAGCGAGTGTTCGACAAGGCACTTGGCACCCACACGCTTCCATTTCAGAGATGCTTTCATAACTGTAAAGCTCGACTCTGCCGGCCCACTTTGACCAAACTCTATCAAACGGAGCCCCTCATCCCTCTCCAACACAGGGAGTCACATCCCACTCAGAACAAACTTCTCAATTCCCCCGCTGTCACACAATGCCTCACCCTAATGGACGTGACCCTCCTCCCCCTCCTCCTCCTCCTCCTCCTCTCCCCCACTGTGCCATTAAATATGATTTGCTCACACTCAGATAAACCACATTCTGTTATGAAGCAGTTGAAAATTGCTTTGAAAATCTAATCCACTTTTTTTTTTTTTTTTTTTTGCAGTTTGGTGACTCTGATTGGATTTTCATTCCCAAATGTCATCAGTGGAAACATGTTCTTTAATAATGTTTTGGAAATGAAAGGGATTCATTTAGCTGAGCAATCCAGGAGAAGAACGGACTGATGACTCTCTAATTGAATATGAGAACTCATCGCTCTAATATGATATTTTGGAGGGAAAGTGAGTAAAGGCTGTGACAGTATAAGTAAAAAATGTGCATCAACATTTGATCATTTCTACTATCTGCAGTCGAACGAGCTAAAAGACCTGCCTCTCAAGTCTCAAAATGTATAAATGCAAGTTTAAAATATAAAGTTATAATAATTTGTCACTGCTCTTCATAAAGGTGGCTTCAATGAAGAACGTGTCGGATTGTCAAACTGCATCAAAACCCCCATTAAGATAAACAGTTGGCACTAATTTTCCACCGAGTGAACTATTAAAACTTTACAGAAGATGAGGGAGCAACAAGGTGACTTCAAATGGTGGAAAACAAGATGGAAACACAGCTTGTTTTGCTGTTTTTGTCTGATGTTAATTTTTTGTCTCATCATTGAAGCAGAAGCGTGAGTGAATGTTGGGAGTCAAACGCTTCATGTGAGTCATGATTTATTAGAAAAGTTCCGCCGTCACAGCTCGGTGCTGAGGCTGGAACGAAAACAGGGCAAAGTCATTTATTTATGACAACATTATTAAAACAAACATGGAAAAAAAGAGAGAGAAGAGGAATGTGTGAAGTCAACAGTTTAAGGAGTGGATGAGTGGAAATGTGCTGCATTGATGTTGTCGACAACTCCATTTACCAGACACTTTTATTCAAAGTGACTGCAGTAATCGAAGCCTTCTGATTGGTGGGCTCTACCTGCCGAGCTACAGCCAAGAAAAATGGCCCGTACGGGGATTGAACCCGCGACCTTGGCGTTATTAGCACCACGCTCTGACCAACTGAGCTAACCGGCCATGAGGAATCACTTTTGTATTCTTTGTCATGCAGTCAAATAAAACAAAGGAAGCTGCGACACAGTGTGGTGTGAGGAGATCTGCTCAGGGACTGACTGCTGCCCTGGCTTCCATGCATGAGGCACGTCGGGCCCAGGTGTGTCCCGTGCTGCTCGTTAAACTCCTAATTGGTCTGCAGCCCTGCAGACAGAAGACGCAGCAGCAGGAGCCCAGTGAACCATCAAACCACTGCACGCTCACACAGTTTGCTTCTATCCATACACCAACTTAGTGATTTTTTTTTCTTCAAGTTTTCTGCATTTCTACTCAGGTTGTGTGTGAAAATACACGACTTGTGAAAAACAACCCGTGACTGCAGGCTTTTCTCTGTGGCATTGAGTGTTGCCATTTGCCACAGCTACAAACACGTTTGCCTTTGTTCAAATGACACTTCCTAGAAAAGTACAGCTCCTCTTGATGACTGCCTCTATGTTCTCAGTGGAAAAGGGCAGGTCTGCCAATGTTCATCTCTTTATACTCGAGGCAGCTCACACGACAGTTGGGGATCGAGGCTGGTTTTCAGCTGCAAAAGAGCAAAAAAAAAAAAAATTTGCTCTTTGAAGAAAACAGAAAGAAAATAGATTGTAGATGCTGTCAGATTCATAGGACTTTTTCCAGGAACAGAATTGTGTGTTTGTGTCATGTCAAGAAAATAAGGCAAAGGCTAACACATGCTTCTCCAGGCTGCTGTAGGTGAATGTGCAGGGGAGTTGTTTGGAGTGCTCGCATGGCTGTTTTTTTTTTTTACACTTGTACTGCAACTTGTAAAATGCATTTTTTCTTTCTACTTCGAACCTGCCTCAAGATAGGAGTTTAATTAACTAATCAGCTTTCTCGACACGTAGGTCTGCACAATGCCTTGTTGCCATGTTTAGACGTGTGTGCACCGCCTCTTCCACGACCTACAACCTTCAACACCCTTCTTTAGGTAGGTTTGCAAACATGTTTACATGCTACAAACACAACTCTAGCTTCAGGGTGATAAAAAATCCTTTTGAACAAAATGACTATTTAATATTAAAATGCATTTTCTGCAGGTCTTAAACAGCTTTATTCTTAGCCCATAAAAACGTCACATTTTGGAGATTAGTCTTTTCATGAGTTTTCACAGTAAAGCATTGTTATTGATTCTGGGTGGTCACAGGTTCAGTCCCTGCCATGTGCCTGACGAGGTTCCCCACTCAGTGCTCTCTCTCCTTGTGAATCACTTTGGATAAACCAGCATAAACGGAACTCCTTTCAAGGTTTGATTACCTCTGCGGCCAACCGTTGCTGAAGGTGGATGCACTTCCCCGTGGGATACAATGAAATGTGTTAACTGTGCTTCCCAGAGGCTCCGGCTGCAGATTTGTTCATTGAGTTCATTGCACTTGTGGTTTCGATGCTGGCAGTTGCAGCTGAATGTGTGGAAGGGCACCTTGAGGGTCGATGGAGGGCTGCTGCCCTTCCAGAGGATGACAGAGTCATTTGTCAAACGGGAAAGGCCATGAATTCACTGCACCCGCCGACTTATCCGCATGTTTAACCCCCTGTGCTCTCAACACTAACACACACACACACACACACACACACACACACACACACACACACCAGCAGCCCCTGCAATGTACGCAAGGGGATCCGGATCTGATGGAATTAGAGTGAGATAGAGTGAGAGAGCGAGGTAGAGGGAGATAGGGAGAGAGAGTTTATTTAATTAGGGGGAGACAGGAAGAGGACTGAGTGACATCATTTCAATGTCGCCTCTTTTCCCCTCCACCACCACCACCACAGATACAGTTCACTGACAAGAGCTCCATCTGGTAGACACATGACACAAACACACACACACACACACATATTCATATCCACACACACACTTACTGCCATTCAATATCCACACGGACACACAGACCAACATGTCTCAACACTCTCACTGAGTCAGTAGTTCAGGCAAAAAAAAAAAAAAAAACTCTCCTCCGTTTCACACATCCGAGCGATTAATCAGCTCCTTCATTGGCACCATATGGCTCTGACACTCTGCCCATGTCACCGTTCATGCAGGGGTCCATCAAACCAACACTGGCACATGTCAGATGTCGGAGCACGTGAATCCACTGCCTGTGTGGATCAGCTGAAGGAAGTTTTTGAGCAGACATCTCCCCATCAGTCTTATCTCCTCTGTTAATGAGAATATACTGTCTTTACGTCTGTGAACACACTGAGCTGACTTCATCAGGCTGTCTGACATGAAAACACACACACGAAGCTTATGTAGGTTGTGTTCACTCAACCGTTCAAAATGAGCTAATCTCAGTCGGCTGCGGGAGAGTTGGTCACGCCCACTTATCAAGCCATCAGTGAACATCAAAGAGGCATTATACAAAACGCACAATCCCAGGACGGACATACATTATTTATTACAAAAACAAAGCATCAGAATATTCAAATCACAAGGTCTATCGGAAACATCAGGGGAATAACGACTGAAATAGTAATACAGTGAGATTGGATTGTAAGGAATTAAGTGAATTCAGTAGATCGAGAGATTCAAATTTCTCAGCTCTCAATTGCCTCGAAGGAATAATTTGAGATTTTGGAAAATATTCTTATTTGCTTTTTGGCTGAGAGTTTAATTAAAAGGTTGATACCACATTCTTAGCTGGAAAACAACACGTCTGTATGAAACTACAGATAAAAAACAGCATTGTTAAAACTCACTAATTAGCATATCAAATCTCATTTGTTTCAACAAAAAACAAAGTGAAACAAATCAGTGACTTGGAGTCTTGGAGGCAACCTCGGGATCAGTGTGAGAACAAATTCTCAACTCAAGGTCTTTTTAATTAGCTTTTTCAAACATTCATTTCTTTGTTATTCTCTTCAAAACAATGAGGAAGACAATGACACGCAGCTCCAAAAAGCTAGTAAGGGGTCCTTGAGTTGAGACTATTTTTTTAAGATAGTGGACGATCAGCATCTACAAAATATCTGAATTCATGTGTCCACAGCAAATTGTTTCCCTAGCCTCCTTGAAAGTTGCTCAAGCTTGATCTAAATGCAAAAAAAAAACACCTTTCTGAACTGCTTAACAATCTATACTAGTCTATATGGAGCGCTGTGATAGTGAAAAAGCAGAAACAATGTCATCAATAATTCAACCATAACGAGCAGTAGGCAGTTAAAGGGGCGGGGGTGCCATGTCCCTTGTTAGTAAAATGTGTAACATGCCATCCCCTCGTCTCCATCCCCTCGTAACAGAGAGAGAGCAGGAGCTTGGTTAGTTGAATATGTTCGTCTGCCTGACTCACTGATGCTTTATCTGACTGAGGTTTGCACAAGTTAGAATCTGTGGACTCGACCATGAAACTGACATATCAGTAGCCAGACTGTATTGATAAATCCATTGGGTCTTTTTCTCTGTCTCTGTTTGGTCTTGGATTTATCATATTCTCTAAATTACATGCCATGATCAAAGAATCAATGTGTAAAGGATCATAGAGACACACTATTTCATCATATATTATAGTTATTTCCTGTTTTATATTCAAAGAGTATGTCCTCAGGTGTTGAGTTACTTCCTCTCTTTGTCCCTGTTTCCCGCCTGTTTGATTGTCTGCCACGCCCTGATTGGTTCCACCTGTGATCCTTCTCTCCTAGTTTATTTAGTGTGTGTGTTTCCTTCACTCTCTGTTTGACTTTGCACCGTGTGTTCCTGGTGTTTGAGCCTCATGTTTGTCTTGTTTTTTGGGTTGTTTTTTTGTGTGCTTGTTTTGACTTTTGGAGTCCAATTAATTTGCTGGTTCACTTTGCCCGAACACATGCCATCTAGTCTCTTTGATTTCCAAGCACTCACATGATGATTATGTTACACAAATAAAAGTGACGAGCGGGTCACAAGAAGTGTTGAGTGGGGAGATTTTAGGATAAAGATTTTTAAGTCAAATCCTAAAACAAGGCATCGCTCAATTATTCCATTGCTGGACCCAGTCTTGTTTGAACTGATGATAGTGTTAAATTAAAAACCAAGGGAGTCACCAAAGTCAGCAGGTTTCATCCCAATGGAGATCGCTAGTGTCTAGTTCTTTGAGTATTTGTCGAAATACTTCAGTCAGGACCAAAGTGACAGACAGTGCCATCCATTGCATGGTCCATAACCTTTAGCTACAAGGAGGCACATGAAGGATAGTGTGTCTCTGCCCCCTCTCTCAGTAAGCTGAAGAAACAAGCCAATCCCTTACAAACCCAGTGTGTATCTGTAAAGCTCCAACCATGGCCCTGCTGAGTCCACGGAGCTGCACCTGCACCGAGTCCCAGAAGTGTCGAGCAAACGTGCATGAATTTTTAAACAGCGTACAGTATGGTACGTGTGTTATGTGACTGTGGGGGCCTTTCTCTCTTCAAGTGCAATAAATGTATGTGTGCATGAGTGTGTCTGTCCGTGTAGCTGTGTGTATTGTAGGTACAGTATGTGTCTGCTTGTGTTAGTATTAAGAATGCTTCCCTGCTCAAGTGTGTGTTTGTGCATCTCAGCATGGAGAGGGTAGAAGGAGCCTCAGTGGAGAACCAGGCAGGA
>JBBMOC010000065.1:2285361-2372041 GCA_037975185.1 Centropyge bicolor | reverse complement strand
ACAAAATTCCATGTCCATTCATCTAATAGTGAAAATATTTTACTCTGAGGAACAAATGTCAATCTCATGGCAGCATTGAAACATTAATCAGAAGATCACCAAATTCAGAGGATTCATCCTGTGGGGACCATGAATGTCTGCACAAAACTTCAAGGCAGACCACCTCATTGTTAAGACATGTCAGTCTGGACCGAAGTGGTGGAGCAACAGACCAATACTGGTATCACTGGAACCACAGAGTGACGAAAAAATGGATGACCTATGACCTCCGAGGACTTGTGATCATAAAACTTTATAGTACTTACAAATACAGCCTCTTATTTAGCCAGTGATATTTTCTTCAGGAGGACACATTACACAAGTTCGTACCAAGTTTAAAAACCTTCGTGCAGTACTTTTTTTTTTTTTTTTTTGATTTTGCTCTAAGCTCATACCAAGGCCTCCTTCATCGTGGCTCTTTCATTACTGCTGTGGTGACGTCTGTCTGCAGGGTCCTCTACAACACTGACCCTGACGCTCCCGTATAATGGATATTGGTGACCAAGGAGTCCTGCTTTATTGTGCCGTTGTGCTCGATATTAGTTTCTCTGGACAGATGAAATCTCAGCACGTTCAGCTCACTCTGCAGAATGAATGAATGAATGGATGAATGAATGGGTTGTAGATGGAATATTATCAGTTGTTTATCCATTACTTTAGCAAATTTTTGAGCAGTTAATTGATCAATATTAACTGACAATTTCAACTGTGAATCAATGCTCTCTATTTATTTTTTCACTTCTCTACTTGCTTGCTAACTAGTTTTCCTCCACTATTAATTTCAACAGGTGACGTAAACAGGTTGATTGAATATTTGCACGGTTAGTCTGACATTAAAATTTACAAATGATCAGTGCATCACACAAATTTATAAATCTTTTCAGAGCCTCCCAAACTCAAGCATGCAGATAGATTTTCAAAAAATAAGTGTTTCTTTTTTTCAAATGAGCTGAGTCACTTTGTGTTTGTTTGCCCACAAGGCTGCTGTGTAGGAGTTTCATCTTGAAAAGCTCGTCTGCGTGCTGATCTTTCCCATTGTTTGTCTCGGTGTTTGGCACACGGCACAGCAGATTAATAGACATAATAGAAGACGCGAATAAGCTCCGATATTAATATGAAATAAGTGAGCACTTTTGCCTCACACTTTCTACTTGCATTTGGTTTTAATTCCATTTGTCTCGTGCTTGTAATTGAAAAATATATTGACAAGATGAATGGATTCAAAATCTGAACTTCCCACACTATCAGCTGAGACATATCTGGAGAGGAACTTAGACAAATCCCTCCATGTCTTCAGATTCAATTTTTGGGTTTCTCTCAACCTCAGGTATAATTTTTTAGGTATTAAATAATGGAGCAGCTCAAACTGTCACAATGACATTCAGCCTCTGTTGCCATCAGGAGCAGGAGGTCTCCTACCTGGATATTCAGAAAAACAAGGTCAAGTAAAATGTCACTTTGTTTTGTTTGAAAGCCAGAGAAATGCTCCTGCTTTCTGGGAAGGGATACTTACGCCAGAGCCCCAGCTGTGTTGTCTAAAACCCCTGTGGGTGACTCGATGGTCTGGGCTGGCCTCGCTGGCTTTCTCTCTTCTCTCTTTTCCAGCAGATGGATTGAACAGCGAGAAGATGATAAACAGGCTGAGATGATGGATGAGAGAGGGAGGACGATCTTTCAATCAATCTGTCATCCGCAGTTCCTCTCTCATCCGCAGGAAACAGGGCTGATGTCATGGTCGATACAGGCGGGCTTTCGTCACTCTGTGTGTGTGTGTGTATGTGTGAGTGTGTGATGCTTGTTTATGCATGCAAACGGTGTGCACTACCTGCTTTTGTCATGTGGAGGTGTGGGAATGGGAAGGGGATGGAATTGTTTGCTTTCTCTCTGTGTGGTGGAAGTTTGAATAGTCGAGGTGTGTGTCCTATGTGTGTGTGTGTGTGTATGTGTGTGACTGTGTGTTGTGCTGAAGTTAAGTAGGCAAACTGTCACCATCTGCTGCCTGGAAATACCCGCTGACATTACACATCAGACAATATAAATGCTCACTTCAGCAGTTGGCTCGGTGGGAGCAGCTCTCTAATCCACGACATGTGTGCTATGTAAGTGTTTGCTTGTTTGATCTCATTTCTTCTTTTGCTGAAATTCCCTTACAAGAAGATCACCTCCAAAAACATTCTTAAGGTTCCATTAGAGGAAAATTGAGTTAATCAGCTTTTTTCATTGAAGTTATTTTGATGTCACTGTAGGAAAAGAGGAGGCGTCAGTGATCACATTAATGATGGCTGAATTCCAATTAGTTCAGTTTCAGGGTCCTGATGTCGTTCGTGGCTCAGTGTCATGACGTCATTTACATTTTTATGCATTAAGGATCAAGTACAGCAGAGTCATAGTCTGCATATATGAAATGTTATGGTGAAGTAGAGCAAAGAGTGGAATAATAAGTGTGTCAGTCCTGATTTAAAGACTCCTAAGATTTTGGTCTCAGCGTAAATTGAGAGGAAATTTCTCTACAATCAGTATGTCATCAAGATCTTTCTTCTCTCTGTGTGAAGAAATATTTTTAGAGTTGTTACCTGTTGCATTTAGAAGTAAATGAAATCACACTAAAAGCAGCAAGAAATGAAAATACCTGAAAGGATTCCCACAGTACTAAGACTCATTCAGTGGCTACTAATGGAGGTTTTATTTAAAAAAAAAAAAATTGACGTCAAGCTTTTGAATAATCTTCAAATCCAAGGTTATGTTGAAGAACTAGTCTGAACCTGAGCTGCACTGCGAGATGCCACTAATTCATATACACTATACTCAAGAGCACTTTCTGCACTGGAAATGCACAAGAGATCAATGGTTGAAGTATATAGGTATGGGTCCTGTATGCAATTTCAGGCTGAGATTATTTTGTCACATTAAAGAATCTAGGAGTGATTTTTTGAAATTCAGGCGTGTTATTCATTGCAAGATTAAAACATCTTCTGAATATGACGCCATATTTCTGGGACAACGATCAGAAACAAAGGATGAGGTTTGTTGAAAAGCAAAGGAGGGAAATGATGGCGAGAAAGTCTTCATGCAGGAAGTATCAAATGAAATGTCACTTTAAGGCAAAGCCAATAAACTACACAGACAAAAAAAACAATATTTAGCTCTGTCATAAACTTAAAGACAGTAAACCTGGATGATGCTGGTGTGAATCATGGATGTGCTCATATTGCACAGCTCAGAGTCTTAATCCTGCCGCAGCTCTTAAGCAGCCTGGGAGTAAACTCCTGAGTTCATCTCAGCAGCAGGAATCCAGAGCTGCTGGGAGAGAATCCAGAGAGCAACATTGATTAGCAACATTATCACCTTTATTCCTCCTGATTCTCCTCAGCGCACACACAGAGACACACACGCGTGAACTCCACAGGCATCCAAGGTTATTGCAGGTTTGTCTTCCGTTCAGTATCGGCTGCTGCTCTCAAAGCGAACAAAGACTTTTCCAAGGCCTTGAATTTCCCACATAAAAACAAGAGTTTTGTTGTTTCTCTCTCCAGAGCCTGTCAGGCACTATCGCTGTGTGAGAAATGTGAAGGACTCGCTGGTCTTCCTCAAAGCCGGGTTCATCTCCGGCTCATTAACACGTTATCTTACAGTGAAAGGTGGATCGTGAAAAAGCCGGTTGTTCATGCATATTGCAGATGAGAATTGATCGTCTCTCTCCGAGGCGATCAATCCTGTTAACATGTGTAGTTTGAGCTTCGTGTTTATTTTGTCTCTTTTTAAAGTCTCTTTTTGGCAAAGAAGGCAAAGAGAGTAACAAATATTTTCTTTTGAAAGTTTTGAAATCAGCACAAACAGAGCAAACAGGGAACAGACTGGTGATGACATTTTTGGCAAAGTTCCAGAGTCGCTGAGGTAAAATTCAAGCAAAAACGTCCAGTTTAGGAGTCAAATGTGGTGTTTCATGTTCTGATGGTTGTGAACATTAACAACATTTGCAGCATTTTTATACCACTCTTTCAAGTCTGAATGGTGAATATGAAGATTATCTCAGAGTCAGGCGAGATGTTTCCTCCTGTTTCCAGTCATTCTGAATCCTTATATTCAACAGTCAGATAAAGTGGCATCATCTAATTTTCAGCATGACGGTGAATAAACTATTGCTTTAATCTGTCTGAACACTGGAAGCTGTTTCAACTTTAGGAGCCTGTTTCTTTGATGTTTGACTAATTAGAATTTGAGTTCATATGTAAAACAGAATTCACAGGTTGATGTATTTACAGTTCATGTTTACACTGATGAAGTCAGTTAGTTTGATTCCTTGCACTTGAAATGTGTGGGAGTAGGTGACAATGATTGTTACGTTCTAATAATTACGCACCTTTACTTGTCTTTTCTCGTGAGAACAGACTCAAGAAGAGTCGAGCAAACAAAGAGCGGAGTCAGAAGAAATTCAATTCCTGCTCAAATTTGTTTCAGATATTTGATAAATTTTTTCTAATCTGTTTTCGAATCTATTCTTTTCTTGTGTCGAAGCAAACAGCTGCACTTTTACTAAGTGCTGATATGAATGTGCCACTTTATTTGAATGCAGCCTCTTCTCACTTTAGAAACTTAGAAAGCAGAGGAACACAAAAAAAAATGATGTAGAGTTACACTGGTGAAATTTTATGGGTGTAACATTTTAGTTTTGTGTCACTTTTGTACAATGTCAAATAAGATGTTGCGGAAGCTTGAGTCCAGGCTGAACTCAGGAACGTCTTGGAGGCTCATGCTCAGAATAAATATGGTGCCTGATCAAAGCTCTGGACTGTTTTCACCCTCCCAAACTTTCCCATCATCTCATATCCAGCTTGTTATTACTCAGACTAATCTTGTATTAGCAGCCCCATTGTTGCTCGGCCTGTCAGCCGCATTGTGAGCTGCTGTGGCACCTGAGCCAGGAGGCAGAGCCGTGCAGGTGATTAATGCTCGCAGGACAGAGCTGATCATAAATAAACAAACAAAACCACCCATTTGCTGCTCCGGGAAGCAGCGGCTGCCATCTGTTGTGGAAATATTGCTGCTGCTGCTGCTGCTGCTGCTGCATGTTCGCCGGCATCAGTGGGACAGGAAGGTCTGTGGGTGAGGAGACACCAAGCTGCTTTATGTTTTAATAAGTGTGTCCTGAATGTGATGCACACCTAAATGTGTGTGTGTGTGTGTGTGTGTGTATGATGCACAAATGAGCTGCATCTCAACCAAGCAGTATTTTAAAACAGTTCCTGAAACACATGAATCAGGCATAATATTCATGAAGGTTTTCGACAAAAACAAAAATAGTTTCTATGAGCTCCCTTTTTTTGTTTGTCAAAATTTTTCATTTTCCACTCATCACTTATTGACCATGTTTGACCTAGAGGCTGCACAGATATAAAGATGTACAGAATGTGAAGGTTGGGCCGACAGCACCCCCTGGTGGATAAAAGAAATATACTTATTACTTATTACCTTTTCGTAAAGCAGCATGACAATAAAAAGGATCCAGGAAGTTTTCAGAAAAAATGTGTAATCATAGAACTTTTCTTGCATCATTAAAGAGCAGCACAGTCAGGAATGCAGCTGTAAAGATCGAGGACAGCTTTTTGTATATTGTATATGTATAATTTTATGGGGATTTGTTGTTCTGCCTGACTTATTTATTCCAAGTTAGTGAACAAATAAAACTTTAAAGCAGCTATAATCAATATTTGCATGATAAGAATTGACCACATTTTGAACTCAAGGCTTTGTTTTTATTGTCACAGGTTTACTGGTTTGGTTTAACAGCAGGGGACTGTTACCATTAATCCCTCCATATGTTACCTGACCTCCAGACTCCAACTTGGTGACCTGCATAATTACCTGCCAGTTTAGGATGTCTCCATAGGAGGTTGGTGGAAACAAAAAGCAGAGCTCAGAGGAGAGTGGATATGATTTACATTAATGAAGGGGATATAAACACGACTCAAAATGAATGATGATGTTCTTCTGCACGATACTGATACTGATCCCAAGACTCCTGAGTGAATGCATGTCAGATCTGGCTCCCGGCCTGGGGACAGTTTAGTGAGATGGATTTCAAACAGGATACATTCAAAGCACTGAGTCAAACACAACAACAGACCCTGCTCACAGTGGACACTCCGGCTTGTCAAACACAGATGTTACTAATAACGTGAAAACTGGCTGTGTTCAGTTCGGATGGAGCCGTTCCAGGACTCTGGTTTTGTGCCCGCTGGCTCACTGGCAGAGCTTCCCGAGACCCCCAAATGAAATGGAGCCATCAGTAATGTTATTAGTTCCACCTGTGCTTTTCTTGCTCTGATGAGTCACAATGTCTGCAACAAATGACAAAGCCTCATGAAGATGTTTAGAAAGTCGTGGATCTGTAATGTGCTGATGTAAAAGTTGTGGTAACATCAAAGATGCTTAACTGGTGTCATGTCCAGATACTGTTAGTGTGTTGTGAGCCATTCTGGACCTAAAGCTGTGTGTGTTGCAAGATTTCTACTTTGAAATATATCAAAACAAGGAAAGGGAAAAAACACACACCAATAAAATAAATGAACATGACTGTTCATTCCAAATAAGTACCATATTGTATTTGTACTGCAACAACTGGATGTTGGAATATTGATCCAATAGTGTTTTCTAAATGTCTTCAGTGAAAATTCCCATGTTACGTTCAAGCCTGTGCTGTTTAAATGATTACAACCAATTATGTTTTTCAAATATTTTATTTTGAAGGGACTGTTGAGCATTAATATCTCACCTCTCCCACCACCAATGTTCACTTTCATGTGCCATGAAATAAAAGCTGGCCTCCACATATAACGCAGCTCTTATGTATCACAAAAAGACGCATATTGGAACAAATTAATACTTGATTGTTAAGCAAAACACTTTTGTGGACAACATGCGGAGAATTTCTAAACTCAAACGTCGCTTCAACAGGATGTTTAATATATAACAGACACATTTCGCAGTATACATTTGTGGTGTCAGCTACAGCTATAAAGGCAGTTTATACAGCACAGTTACTCTCTCGCTGTCTCTCTCATACTCACACACACTCTTAATACTTTTAAAGTTGCACATTTACATTCACACAGAGACTCACAAAAACATTTAGAACAAGACAAAAAAAAGATTTGGTCCCAAACAACCAGTTGAGCAGAGGGTCAGCCGTCACTGGCACACAGGCATGAAGAAACCAGGAAGTATTCAGTACCGAACTAGAAGGAGTATTTTTGGTCAGGTTCATTTACAGATGCGGTTGTTCCAAAGTCAGAACAAACATGCTTGAGTTATCGCGTTTCTCCGCACACACAATTGTTAGAATGAAAAGATAAAAACTGAGAGTTCTTGGTGCTAAAATTACAGTAAGACGTCTAGAGAACAATCTCACTTTAAGACCATGTTTCTTTTCCAGCGAGCACAAATTACATAGATTGTTCCTGAACCTTGATTTGTTTTGCTGCTTTTTCGTTGTCAAACCTCTAAGTGGAGACATTTTTGCCAAACAATTTAATGCCATTACACGAAGCCGGCTTTTTCCGCAAAACATAAAAACCAGCGACTCCCTCGGTTTTCAAACCACAGGCAATTTTCATCCAAACACATTCGCACACAAAAATCGACACCACCTGAAGTAAACATAAAAACACATTCATTTATAGTATATTACATATTTATAGTGTGAGGGTAACTAATTTTACCATACAAGGAAAACATCTTACCATCCAAGAGATTAACAATTGCACATAACGGTTGGCTAAAATATTTGGGTGACACATTAAAAAATGGCGTTGTCATTAAAAATAGATCAACAATTCTTTATCCTGTACAAAATGAGGACATGTGTTTTTTTTTTCTTGGAATAAGAAAAATGTAAGAAAAGGCTGCTGAGGACATTAAAAACAAAACAAAACAGGCAGATTTGTGTACAAACAGATGTGTTTTAGAACAGGCCTTTGCTTTTCTTCAGATTCTTTTGTTTCCAGTTTGGCAGAGCGTTGAACTCAACTCGACTCATCTCCAGGAGGGTCTGCAAAACGTTAAAGGAAGAGGGCAACACGAGGCCTTTTATTCAGCTGAATGTGATTATGACTAATAGACTGTCTCTCTGGGGATCTATGAAACATTTGGCACATTTTAAATCTGTCAACATGTACATTTGCTGATGATGGATTTTACTTCCAGGAAGCTCGTGGCAGGTTTTTATTGTCTGCTGTTTTTATTATTTTCAACTTTGTAACTTTTAATTAGCTCTTTCTTTCTTTCAATAATGAGTGTTTAACAGTTCTATTTGAATTTTATTTTGAAATTTTCCTTCTGTCATTTAGCTAGCAGTCTAACTCTACTGCAATGAGATAATTTTAATAACCTAACCACACATAAACTTCAGGTCCTCTGATCATATTTGAGAGTAGCTGAGTGTCCTACCTTGAAGTCCTGGTCAGACAGGTAATCCTCCAGGCGCAGAGGGTCCACTCCCTCTGGCAGTGGTTTCCTGGTCAGCTCCTCGATGGAGTACTGCTGCTTGCTGAGCTTAAACAGCGCCTCCTTCACTAGCATCACCTTGTTCTTGGAGCTCTCCTGCAAACACAGATAAGTTAGGTAGATACACAAAGGCAAACCTGAAATTTTGAACAGAATTAGAATTACATCCTGTAAAATATATTCAACATAAAAATACTATATGTGCAAATCAATAATTCTATTATTTCTTGGGACATTTGATTTCATTGTTGTTTGTAGAATTTCTATTCTACATTCTTCAGTTAGTGTGATTCTTCATGCCAGCTTTAAATAGACATTCCCAGTGGATGACACTTTGTCTGAACAGATCTGGTTAAGTGAGATGATCTGGATTCCTTCTCTTGTCGACCGCTTCTGTCTGAGCGGTGACACAGGGACAACTCTCCGAACACAGACTTGTAGAGTGAGAGCAAACACATCACAGTGAAAAGTACAGAAGTATCCCACCTTTGAAGCGATACTGGTGTCCTTCTCCCAGTACGGGAAGATGTTGGTGAAGGTGAGAGGTTCACAGCCTGCTAGGACCAGATAGGCCAGAGGGGGGCGCCGAGGGTTCTTTTCTGTAAGTCACAACACAAGCATCAGTGCCCCTGTCAGTGTTTCATTATTAAATATGGTCACCTTTTCATGAGGTCAGAAAAACAGCTCTGTCTTCAGCTTTGTGATGATGGATTTTCCAGTGAATCCAAGAGGGTTTTTCAAAAGTTTATCAACAAACTCAATTCCAAAAAAGTTGGGATGCTGTGTAAGATGTTAATAAAAACAGATTTTGATTTTCATTCAAACCCTATATCTGATTTAAAACAGAGCAAAGACAACATTTTGTCATTTATTATTTTATGAAAATTATATTCTCATTTTAAATTTGATAACACCTGTGTTGTTAAATCATCACTTGAGTGTTTGGTTCATTAAATTACTTGTAGGTTTATAATTCTTGTGCCTCCCTGTTTGTTTCTATGGATCCCCTTTGAGAGAAAGTAAATGAGAGCACTGATCCTGATCAATTACTGTAGAAGGTCAATTAAATCCCCACAACTCTGCAATGGATAAGCGATTAAAGATAATGGATGGACAGACGGTAAATTAAATCCTGACAGAACCATTTATCCACAGTGGCTGTGTGAACTCTGACCTTTGCAGTACTGCATCACAGTCTCCATGGCACACTTCCTCTCGTTGTTCCAGCGGATCTTTGCAGAGCCGGTGCACTGCGTGTCCTCAGGCTGCCAGCCCTGCCACAGGTACACCTCCATACGGTTATCCAGCATGAACAGGGCTGGACAAGCGACAGCATGAGGGTTAGATAAGAGTTACATTTCTATCCAGCAGCACTGAGTTGTTGTCCGGGAAATGTTGTTCGCTGCAGTTGCACATTCAGTCCCCCAAAAATAAAACCTATCCATCAACAGAGACATCTGTGAAAGAGTCTTTTAAAGTACCTTATTGTTTAGCTTTCATCGGTCCAAGTTTCAAACAGGGAACAGTGTGCAGCTGAATGTGTTTGTAGTTTTTGTGTTGTGCTTCTGTGTGTGCCAGCGATGAGAAACCTGCCAAGACTTTATTCTATTTTTCATCTCTGATTCAGATTAAGGATGACTCTAAAAAGCAGAACAAGATGAATCTCTGCAATGTACAAATTATTGTGATGAATGACTCTCGAATGGGCAAAGCTTTAAAACATGCAAGAATTGGATTTGCAATCCAGTCCCTGACATCTAACCTGACAATACATAAATACTCTCCAGTTTCTGGTAAATAAATACAACTTTGTGTTCCTTCTTTGTCAGACAGATACCAAACATTTTGCAACCACGTTTCTATTCCACTATTGACTCCAACTGGCTGTTTAACCTTATTCTAGGAAAACATATGAGAAGTAGTTTTATATTAACCTACACTGCAGATTCCTAGAAAGCATCAGGTGAATGTATCATTGCTACAGAGTGTGTGTGTGTGTGTGTGTGTGTGTGTGTACCTGGCTGCTGTGCGGAGTAGAGGTTCTCCTGCAGGAAAGGCATCGCCATGACTCCCTCCGTCACCCTGGCAGGATACAGCTTCTCCTCCCCTTCGAACATCCCGGAGCTGGCACTCAGCCGGAACAGCCGAGGGGTGTAGTTGTACTTCCCTGGATCTGGACACACACACACACATCACAGCTTACAGAGGCAGCCATTAATGATCTTTGTTTGTCTTGCTGATAATTTGGGCAGCTGCTCAGTGGTGTTGTGAGGACGCACCTTGTAGCATGCAGTCGTAGACCTTCTTGTCCTGCGAGCCCAGAGCCTTCAGGAACTCTGAGGGTTCAGATCCTTCCTCCACCTCCTCCACCTTCACTCTGCTGGTGCTGCTCAGACCCAACTCTGACGGACACCTTGAAGACAGAGAACAGTCGGGCCACACATGTCCATCCACTAGTCGTCTATTTATCCATCTTCCTCGTCACTTACCTCTGAGTCACTTTGTCCGCAGCTCTCTTGGCCACCTGCCTGGCGCTGGCGTGGGCTTTACAGCCGTGCCACAAGTACAGGTGGCCTTTCTGACCGTTAACAAGCACCAGGCTGGCACGAGAGCGCAGACTGGCACGCTGGCAATCTACCTCCACCAGCGAGGCCTCCACCTCTGCCTCACCTCGGACACAGAACAGCCTCCAGCCGCCTGGAGAGGAGAAGTGTTTGATAAAAAAATGAGTAGTGTTCATATGTTCAGCAAGTCAAGTATAGTATTATACAGTGAACCAACGTCTGTGTGCATGTTTTGTTTTGTTACCTGTGTTGCTGTCACTGTCGTCTCTACTGCCCTTGTGGATGATCAACCCTCCCTGGAAGAGCTGGAGGAAACACGGAGGCTCTTTTCCTTCAGTCACCAGCACCTGAACAGGCAGTCAGACACAATCAGACTGAAACTTTCATTAAACACACAGCCATAAGTGCTGGGTGCTAAATGAATGGACGACGAACTAGCAGCTAATTATGAGTTCTAATCAGGAACTTTGCCATTGAAACTGACATGTTATTGATTGCCTGTGGCTGTGCTGGGCTGATGCTCACCTGTGACCCCCTGTGGCTGCCCAGCTCCACTGTCATCAGAGCCGACGTTCCTTTCTCACTGACGCTGGAGTGACGGCCTTGCCAGAAAAAACAAGCAGTCCTCTCTCTTCCAGGAGCTCCGGCGCTCAGCTCGCCAGGTTTCTGCCGCTTCCCCACTGACAAAAACAGAAGCACACAGTAAACCCGGTGGATGAAACCAGGGCTCCTTTCAAAACTCATAAAGAACAATTAAAATTTTCTGATGCTGTTTTTTCAAAAGTGAAACTAAGCCATTAATCTTCTCCCTGGTCTTTACATTCAAACCCTCCATTACACAAGTAAACTGTTTATTCTTCAGGCTGCTCCTGTGCCAAAAACACAACTCACCCAGCGTGGTGATGGAGTACTTCCAGCGGATGATGTAGGCGTCACACTCGTGCAGTTGGCCCAGGTTCCCTTCAGGCAGTTCCTCCTCGCCGTGCTCTTTGATGTGCCAGGCATCGACAGCTACCGTCGCCAGCTCTGCCTGCCGTCCATCGTCAGACCTCACCAGGCCGTGGCCCCGCTGGACGTCCACCCCCTCCAGGACAGTCTTCACCGGCTCCGGCTCGTTGTCCAGCAGCGCCTTGGCGTCGCATGGCTGCAGGTCCAAGTCAAACGGGGAGCGTTCAGTGGAGTGGACTGGGCTCTGTGCAGACAAAGGACGGTTTTAGTCAGCTTTATATTTGATGTTTCAGACAGTATAGTCATGGTTTAAACAACTATAGCACTGTTTCCTATTGATTCCTTCAAAACAGATTGTCTGCTACCTACAGACTGACCACAAGAAAACAGGAAATAATGAACATGTCAAACCAAGTACTAACCAAGCATGAGCCCAAAACAGGGTTAACCAGAAGAGATTGATGAAAGCTGTCACTGAACACGAAAGCCCTTCTAATCTCATCTACCTTGACTTCCTCGGCTACAGCTGCTTCCTCCTTCTTCCTCTCGGCCCAGTCCAGGAACTTCTCTCTGAACAGGGCCGTCTCATTGTGCTCCGACAGCCGGCCAAACAGAGTCCAGCTCGGACGACACTCCCCCTGCCTGGAAATCACACACACACACACACACACACACACACACACACACACACACACACACACACACACACACACACACACACACACGAGGAAATTGTTAAAAATGCTCTCCTCTGTGCAGTTGTACTAGCGCAACAAAACCACTAGGGGCTACAATAACACAACCAATCATCTAACAAACTTTGCTTTGTGGTCCATTCATGCCCACTGTCACATACAGCTGCATTTATCAAGTGTAAGCAGACGCTCAAAATAAAAGCCAACACAGTTTACATTCACAATTATGTTAACAGCTATGAAAGGTGTCAGTATTAATTGTGTCACTCACTGAGGCACATCCTTATTCGTGCAGGAGGCATCTAAAGGGTTGACCCTGCAGTTGCTGTAGTCGTAGCTGCCGCTGTAGAGCTGTTTGCCCAGTTTCACAGCAACTTTTCTGTCAGCCAGGGGAACGTCTTTCCCATGCCAGACGTACACCTCGCTGCCAAAATCAAACACTAAGACCTGGTGTGGAGTATTGGCAAGAGGGGGAAGGAGAGAGACGATGAAGAAAGTTTATGGTGTTTGTTACAGTTACATGCAAAAACAATAGAAACATAGTCTGTCTGGATTGATGCAGCAGTAGTAAGGACATCGAACATCTCTAACTTCTATAGCATGCTTTTTCTGACTTATGCACTAATGCCACTGCTATGCAGGTTCCACAGTCTTCCAGGCGTAAAATGCATCACATTTGTTTTCCACCATATTCCAGACATATGAGATCATGATTCTAGGAGTGGTGTTACCTCTTTCGAGTTGAGCAAGGAGACACTGGGGATGGAGGCCCAGGCATCTTCATGAGGCACCAGTTTGTCTCCCTGGAGTCTGTAAACACCATTGGAGTCTAACACACCGCTCTCATACAGCTCGTCCTCCTCTGGCTCCCCTGCCCCTATAAACACACACACACAAAGAGCAGGGTGAGACGTGTGTAGTGTGCCAGTGAAGGTTAGACAGACTTTCAAATACTGAGGTTAGCAGTAAAATCAAAAAGCCTAAATGTAGTGATAATGTATATGAGTGTGTGTATGTGTGTGTGTATGAACCTCTGTATTGGGTGTGTCCTCCCAGCAGGCTCCAGAACTCTTTGGCCCATCTGCTGTCAGTGTTGATGCCCTCCTCCAGCACGGTCACCTGGGGGGCCTTACACCCGAGGTCCCTCTTTGCCTGAACAAATGTCGCCATCTCTGACGCCTGCTCACACACACAAACAAAAAAAAACACATTGTACATGTCACGACTGTACTCAAGTGGAACCTGCACACTCAGATCCCAAACTGCTTCTGAAGCTTTCTTGAAGCTTTTCGTTGTGCACGCGAAGGGTCACTACCTTTGCTTTCTCAATGACGTTGGCAAACTCTCCGCTCCACATGAAGCAGTGCTTTGGCGTTATGAGAAGAAAGCAGTCGCCGCTGTTCAGAGAGTGGGCTGTGGGCTCCATCAGGCGCACCTGCACGTGCCTCCGACCTGCAGACACAGCAGATTATACACTTCTTTGAAACCAGACTTCAAAAGCCTTAATATGATGATTAAGATGAATCACTGATATAAATTTTGAATGAAATGTTGCTTTTTTGTGATGTATTAACTTAACATTCTTAAGAAATGACACAAGAAACACACTCGAGAGACTCCCATTAACAGCAGTTTAAGTGTTATGTCAACTGTTTTTCTTTCTAAATGGGTGGGTGATGGGTGACAGATCACCACACCTGCACCAACAAACACACTCTACTGTCTTGTGTTTCTGACCTTTGATGCGAATGAGCATGAGCTTGTTGAAAGGCAGCGCACTGTTGTTGGTCACAACATCAGTGGACTTCACACTGCGCAGGTTGACCTTGCGGAAGTTCTCCTTGCTGGCGAGACCGGCCAAGGCCACATCAGCCAGGTTTGTTCTCGAGTGTTTTGCCACTTTGGGGGAGAGTAAAAAGCTAATTATAACAAATAAAAACCACAACCAGATTTATAACATAGGCCATAAGAAACAATACATGTTTTCAAATTCCTTCTTTCAAATGAGCTCTACTAGACAATTGCTCCGTAGCCGCGGTGCTTGCTTCCTCTTGTTCACCTGTGAAAAGGTCGCTGAGGTCAGACTGTGGTCTGTGAAGCATATCTACAAAGAGGAACTGAATATAGGAAATACGCAAGCAGCCGACTGAAACGGAAAATAGAGAATATGAATATCAGGTAGAGAACAGTGTTTCTAATGTTTTTGTCTGGATGGATGATAATAAGAAGCTCGAGCTTGGTCTGAGATAGGGAACCTGTTTTGTGGTAGATTTTATCTGTAGAGTTGGAGACAGGAGAAGTTCTTTGTTTGCAAAACAGAATATAAGAATGGAAGAAGTTGTCTGACGTGTTTCATGGCTGCAAGTGTAAGTTTGGTGTCTTAAACAATACCAATAAATATTACTCAATTTCCTGCATAACATGATGCAAAACTAAAGGTGTTTCATGTTTTATATTATTTGTATTATGAGATTTCATATAAGTAATGTAATCTCATTTTTTTGCTATTGTTTTCCTCTTTATGTTATTGTTAAAATAAAACAGTAGGGCACACTAAAAAACTAACCACCACTAGAACCCTGAAAGTTTATCAGGAACAACTCAACATATATTGGTAGAACTTTTGGAAGCTGCCGAGTCAGATAAGACTCCAGCCAGGATGAGAATCTTAATATTGCCTCAGCAGGTATGTGTGAGAAGTCTTACTCCTCTCCACTTGGATCCTCTTGGTCTCCACCGAGGCTACGTTCAGCCTCTGCTCGGTGTAGACCTGGCGAATGTCGTTGCGGGCAGCCAGAGCTCGCAGAGGGTTCCTGGAGCCCTGGTTCCTTCTGGCTGGTCGCACGGCTCGCTTGTGTTCTGCTACAGCTGAGGTGAGCCTGTAGACATGAAACAGAGGTGATTTTTTATTTAAAGAAACCAAGGACTTGAGAATTACAGTGAAGAAAAACTGGGAATCATCATGGCTCTCTCAGTAAGTTAAAATGTTTTATAAACATTAAGGATACAAACTATTAAGTGTATTATCAAGTTGTATCTGATGATCATAATATTAAGGACATGATTGATTGAAAATTAATACATAAAAATGGACATTAAACCAACTTTGGTGTGTCGGCTTGGATCTGACTGAGGTCCTCCTCTGTCAGAACCACGCTTGAGTCCCGGAGCGTTGACGGTGAGACTGATCTGTAAAAGTTGCCGAACGTCCCATCGTCCAGGGTCATCACTTCTTTCTCCGTCTCTGCCGTCACCTCGATGGTGGACGTCTTGCTTTTGCTTACGCCTGAGCCATCCACCGTGGCAGGAAACAGGAAGAATGGAACAGGAAGTGTTAGAACTTTTCTCTTGCCAAAGATTTTTTTCTAAATTGCATTTTTGGTGCACAGGACAATTACAATATACAAAATGAAGGATGTTTTATAAACCAGTCGTGTCTGTGTAGGTTAACATATCCACCTTTATTGTGAAGCTTGTCGAGGAAAGACTCAAGCTTGTCCAGCCTTTTATCTCCTTCCACCTTGACGTCAGTTCTACTGGAGATTTCTGTCCAACAAAAACGAACAGAGGCCTCATTAATCACGGCTTAATACACATATAATACAATACAATCTAATTTTTTGATATTAAAACTGTTTTTAAAAGTATCAAATGCTATTAAAGTTACTAAAGAGATTGAGATTAAATCTGTGTCATCTGGATCAAGATCAGTTATCAACATCTGTCCTGTTAACAAACATATCAGGGTCATCACTTTATTGAATGACTCACACACTGATATGCGACTATAGAAGATAAAGAGGAATGTCTACTACCTTCGTGCGGCTTCACGGGTGTGGCATTACACTTCTTGAGTGAGATAAGAGGAGATTCCTCCTTTCCGGTATCTGACACAAGACCTGGTGAAACACAGGGGGAAAATGAGGGTAGTTTTTGTTATCGATTAATTCACTATCATTAAGTCAATCTTTTTCTTGATTGTTTGGTTTAAAAAAAAAGTCAGCAAATATTGAAAAATGCTCATTTGTAAGGAAGCATATCCAAAGTGCAAAGATTTAAAATGTACTTTCAAGTAGGAGAAACAAAAGCAACAAATTCTTACATTACAGAAATTAAAAATGAATTTAAAAAAACTAATTGTCTTATCACTGAAGCTCTCATGGGAATCATTTCTATGTCCTACATTTGGTATGACAGTCAATGTGTTTGTGTATGGAGGATCAAATGTTATGTGTTAATGTTCACAAAATAAGTAGCTGTTTTTCTTTAACTTCAGGTCAACTATATATCTGCATTATTTTTTAAAAAAGATTACATTAAACATAGTGTTAGACCTGGCACAGGAAGGCTCTGTGAGGCCTACTGAATAAACACAGTGCAGTTTTACCTCTCTTGGCCATGCGTCCAGCCACAGTGAACTGGACGGAGTCGTTGGCGGCTCCCTTGCCTTTGCTCTTCCACTGCTCCTCCTTGTCTTTAAGGATCTTCATCCTCTCCGCCAGCGACATTTTAGCGCCCACATCTACGCTGGACTTCTGTTGGAACATTGATTCAAACAGACAGTTATAGAGGACACAGTGAAGGGACCATGAGTCAGCAAGAAAGGTTGCGTAAGGAAGGGAGACACTACTGATGATGGTGAAGGAAGATGGAGTAAGTGAAGCGGCTACTCAGGCAGAAATGAATTTACTACATTGGGGAATCATGAAAGATCCCATTACTTTGTATTTGTTTCTGGTGGCGTCTCCCAAAAACAACTTGCAGAAGCTTTTACAGTGTTATTCAAACTTTATTTTTGCAGCAAAAAACATGAACAATGTTGAGGCCTGACAATAAAACACCAAAATCCTTAGTTATTTACTGAGGCCATCCATCACATACTGTTCAGCCGAGCTTTCCTTGCATGATTTACTCCTGCTGCCATTTTGCACCTGAACTCCACCATTAAAAATGAATTAGCAGACGTTTAGTGCCCCCCCCCCACAACCGGTCCCACTGGACCCCAAGAGCTGTTACAAGAATTAATGATATTCCACTCCTAAATATTTGAAGCGTTTAATGGCCCTGCCTGGGTTTTTACTGGCTGCCTCCCGTTATTCCTCCGCTAGTAATGAGCAATTCACTGCGTGTAATGTAGCATGAGTGGTGGCTTCCTCTCGACAGTAGGTTACACACCAGATCTCCACACTATGGCTGCACAGGAGAAACACATACAGAAAATGCAACCCCGAGAAAAGTCCAGGAAAGCTGTGACGCCATGTAAAATGTTGATAAGAACCGATTTTGATGGTTTCACTTAAACCCTATATTTAATAGAATATAGCGCAAAGACAAAGGTTGATAAGTTTATAAGAATGCAACAACAGGGCAGTGTGTGCTGCATGGGATGAAGTAAATGACAAATGATTGGGGGTTCCCAAAATCAAACAGCTTGTTAAAGTCACAGGGGAATTTTTTTTTTTGGCGGATCATCTGTTGTCACACTATAACTCATAGCATCATCTTTCCTGTATGCTCTGAAGAGTCAACTTAAACATTCGCAGATGTCAGCAGCTTTAAAGTGAAAAAGCTGTCGTGGCTGTGGTGGTGAACGGCAGCCAGACTGATGTCAGTGTGGTATAGGAGGAGTTGCCTCATGAAATCAGCAGTCTGTCCTCTAATGTTTACATTAAACTGATGTAGATACAAAAGCATAGGCTGAGTGATTTGAAGAAAATATCTGATTGTAATTTGCATGATTGTATAAATCAACCTCCAGGACTGTATTGGTTGTCTGCACCAAATAAGACAAATTTGTGTCAAGCACAATCAAATGTATTTATGAATGAAAAGAAAAGCGAAAAAATAGAGCGGTCCATTATGTAGTTCTGCTGACACACCAAATTGGCCTTAATTAGCTACAGCTGACGACATGCTTTGAATACAGTTGGCAAAGACGATTTTGTTGAAGTTGCACTTTTGCATTGCAGTTTCAAGATTAATTGTTTGGCCATAACTAGCAGGAACAACTAAATGACACATAAAACTGTCACTTCAGTGTTTTATAAAATGACTTTAATATCTGACAGTTCCAAACCTGCTGAAATGTGAATTTTAAATTAGCGATACTATGAATAGAGTTCTGTCACGTGCCGGTTGCACTCTGCCTCTTGGATAGAGGTAGAGAGATAGAGCTTGGATAGCGTGACAATAGCTCAAACAAATTATCGATGATATGAACTTCAAACAAACTACAGTACGCAATTTTCAAAAGCTAATCTAATATTTGAGTCCCTGATTAATTTAATGCTTGTTCCATGCAGTTTCCATCCAATATATTTCACTAAAGCATTAATCAATTGCATTACCTCCAGCTCAGGGTATTTCCAAAAACCTCATTTTGAAAGACAAGTCACGCAGAGTTTAACAGTCCAAAGCCAATGTTTGCTTGGAAAAACGGACAAAAAACAACCTGACGACCAAAGAAACGAACTGACTGCAAGGTCAAAAGTTTAATCCTCATAACAGTCTTTGTCTAACAATACAGTCGCTGTTGAACTGTCTCTGAGCAAGACTTTCCACCCCTGCTGAACCAATCATTTTGATACCCCGGCAAGGAAGGAGCTGGAAATTGTTGTGCCTTACAACAAAAATGTAGTAAAATAAATAAAAAAAAGCAAGCCTGAGGAATCCTGACCTGGATTATACAAACAGCCATGTAGTAAGAAAATGGAAAAAACACCATTTTCCTTCAAACAAACCAGAACACACCCTCTCTCCTATTCTGTATCTCACTCAGTTTGCACTTTTAACATGTTGTATTATTATACAATAATACATATTAGCCTGACATGAGAGAAAAGCTCAAAGAAACACATTTAATCACACTGGTAAACACACAAAGTGAGCTCGTGCTGATTTCATAACATTATTGACTCATATCCCGACACACAGAGCTGTTTCTAGCACGAGTGAGAAGCTTTCGCTCTATGGGAGTAAATCCTATTTCTTCTACCTTTTAAACTATATTACTACTCAAACATACTACTAGGAACTGCTTGTACACTTCCTTCCATTACAGGCTTAGTACATGCCTGCAAACTATAATACCTGTCATCTCATACAGGCCTAAAGCCTTCTCACAAGCTTACAGACTGACACGGCTGCTCCAGCCAGCAGCCCATCTCTGGAGTCGATCAGAGAGGGGAAATACCTTGGCCTGACAGGACCCCAGAGAGAGGGGAGGAGAGGAAAGGGTCTGGGCCTTAAACCCCCACAGGAAACCATTTTTCTCAGCCCTGCCTTACAGTACGGTGCAGCCAAACCACTGACACAGATATCGACCAACTGAGGGCCAGCAAACCACATTCATGTAGCAACAGCGAGTGTGCTGACAGCTCTGATTTCTCTGCGGTAATTCTCAGAGTGGCAGAGGTCGCCCAGAGCACAGGTAGAGAAATATTAATACATTCATTAAAGACCATACAAAGAGGCACAAACGGTACATACTCTATGTATGTACAAACAGTAGGGCTGGGCGATTGATCGAATTTGATTTTCAATTAAGATTTTGGCTTCCAATGATTGAGATAAAATGGTTAATGATGCTGATGCTTTGTGTAGCTCAAACTCTGCAAACTACAAATCAATTTGAATGAACCAAAGTTTACGGTGCAGCTGTAGATATCCCATTTTTGTTTTGATTTGTTTCCAAAGTCAATAAGTGGTCATGTGATTTCAAAACTGACCAGAATAATCAGGATCATTATTTCCACCATTATCGAGCAGCCCTAACACACACTCACCTGAAGGGACTGGGACAGGTTGACAGGCAGATGTCAAAGAAAGGGGTAGAGTCCGCATGTAGGGACAGAGGAGACTGGAGGGTAAAAGGAGAAGGAATAGAAGAAAAGGAAAGGAAAATTATCAGAGGAGTAAAGGGGGAGAAAGAGCATAGCAGGGCAACATCAGAGCATGGAAGACTAAAGAAGAGACATTTGAAGTTATTCAAAGCCTGGCGTAAAGGTTGGGAGGATGGGAGAAAGAAAAGGAAAATAGCCTGTTACTGACAGAGCATGCAGAGAGGGCAGACATCCTAAACTGAAAGCAATGTATGAATCATTCAAATTTATGAGTGTATGAAAAGAGGTCTCATGATTTAGTTGGAATCAAGTGAAAATGTCTCACCCCATTAGCAGATTTCACACAAACGTCTGATTCCTTTATTAACTTTCTATAAATGATGCTACGTGTTGTCTTTTCAAATGGCCTATTTAAAGAGCCTCATTCAACACACTCATAATGTAGTGGAGATAATCAACTCATCTTTAGTTAATTATCTCTAATACATTTTCTGGGAATCAACACACCAGGGACGATTTCCAACCAATCGTCAGTCTTAATGGACTGGATCAGACTAGTCTTCAATGAGTCATCACTGGAATACAAAACTCAGACATTGAGCAAATCCTGAGGGATTTGAATGTAAACTGTAGATTGCAAAATATTCTTTTGACGTCTGTGTGGACAGTACGCTTTAAAATTTGTAATTGAACGTACTAAAAAACTGAATTTAGACGAACAAGTTTTCTGTTACTTTTTTGTTTAGATACAATTAATCATTCACTAACGACCTGCTGCAAAAAGGCTACGTAACTTATGAGTAACAATCATTACTCAAGACAGACCCTCTTTAAAATTGAATTTACAACGAGGCCTCACCTCACAACACAACCGTGGTGTACATATCAGCTCAGCAGGCTGAACAGGAAACATCTGGAGCTGGTTGAGGATGACCATGGAGTGTACCATGCATGTTACATTCCCCTGGTCTCCCACATATCAACCAAAGAGCAACAACATCTGCTCCGGCTTGGCAGCGCAGAGATGAAACGACATGCCTTAACATGTAAAACCAATGGCCTTTCCTCAAGAGAGAAACGAAAATGTAACAAGAATAATTGCAGGCAAGCAAAGGCCCCATAGCTAATGCCAACATGGCATTGATGCCAGTGATTTAGCTAAACCGTGCATTATCTGTGATGTGAGTGAGTTTCCCAGAGCTGTACAGTAGCAGCCGCAGCACACAGCAGGTTCCAGACCAATTCAGTAACCTCAGACAGAATTAAAGGAAGAAATCCGCAGACATTTTGCGCACCAGTTTGGCTTTCTTTCATGCGTGTGAGTGTTGAGGATGCAGTTTTTGGACTAAATTATTAAGGACTTTTGTGTTGATTCATCATAATGAAGACAGACCACACAAATCTAAAATGACATCAGTTTTCAGTATTTAGTTGACTGGGGATTTGTTCAAATTTTTTGGCCGTCTGCACTCACTCATAAAGTGGCTTTTTCCAGACTATGAGAGGATTTATTCTAAGGTTAGGTCATCTTTGGATGAAGGATGAATCCAAACCAGAAATTCCCCAAGAGGATCATTGATCTTGACAGACATCAAGCCAAGAGGACGGTCTGAATAAACAAACATGACATCACCTCACTCTTAGTGTCCAATTGACTGTTTTGGGGATATTCCCTGTGGCACACACAGGGGTTTTCCACTGCTTTAGCACCATTGGTTGCTTGAACTGGTTATTACAGAGTGTAGTGCAGCAAAGGTGGTCTTGTCAGTTTAGGAGACGAGCATGTCAAAGCCTGTATGCACTTCGATTACCACTTCAAAATAAGTCAGTTTCTATTAAACGCTGACCTGAGTAAATCTGCATGACCTGGATGTTTATAGAAATTTGAGAGACATAAAAAGCTTGCTTATGGAGGGAATTATTTTTTAACTTTGAGGAGGAGAGGAGAGCACAAAAACCAACAAAGGAAGCAGGCATTAGCTTGGAAGGTCTGCAGGTGTTTGGTCATGGTGTAGGGTTTTATTTTTAAAGGGGAAGGGGCGTGTCGCTCTTTCTCTTCGGGAGGCTAGCTAAGCCCTGGGTCTCTGGCTTTGGCATCACTACTCCCAAAGCTGCTGCACTCCCCCAAGCCCTCTTAACCTCACACCCTCCTGGCAGCAACTCCGGGAAATAAGCTGATTCAGCAGAGGAAGAAATGTGTCCGTGGCCAAATCTTTCCCTCCCAGCACACAAAGCTGAGGGGATGCCTCGGCATATGGCAGAATTTGCTCATTACTGCCGTTTATGCAACCAACCAGTTTGTCCAAAAATAGCTTTTATTTTTAAGAGGTCTTGTAGACCTGTTACTCACACTAACCAACTTCTAAACCTCCCAACACAAAAAAGAGTCTGTGCACTAAGGTGGCAAACTTGCCTTTTTCCTCCAGGCATTTTCAGCATCTTGGAGCTGCTCGAAGCGATCGGCCAGTGACGTCTGGATCAGATCACTTGGCTTGACCTTTTTCGGTTTGTCCTTCTCGCTTTCACGTGTGAGCTCTGTCAGTCTGAAAAATGCAAAAGACACATTAGTTCTTTCCCCCCTTATATCTACAATATATTTCAGAATATGTGACATTCAAACCTCCTTTGGTTTTAAAGGTGCTTAACTTTTTTAATTATTGTATGTTATACTTATATATATGCCTCAAATAATATAATGAAGTAAGAATAATGAAGTCCATTTAAATATAATGAAAGAGTCTGTGTGGAACAATCCTCAGGTTTCACTACTGATTATCATCTTAGTGTTTGTCCCTGTTCTACAAAGCTATAAGAACTAAAAAACTCTAACCTTCACCTTTGAGGCAAACTTGAAAATCATAGATGTTTTTTATGTTTTATTTAATTTTTTTGTTTGCTTTTCTTTGCACAGACAAAAGGCCTTGTACTTAGTCCTTTAACATAATTCATGCTATGTTTGTGCACATCCAATGACCTCTGTTTGAGTGAGGAGCTCTGGCTTCCATCCAAACTGCCCTCCAGCTCCTCAACGTCCTCCGACACCGTGGACGTCTGCTCCAAGCTTTCGTCGGGCGAGGGGCTCCGCATCTCCTCTCCACTGCTACTGATGCTTCCCTCCGTCTGCTGTCTGTCGATGCTGAAGCTCCCTCCATCTGTCACATCATCAGTCAATGACTCATCCTCTCTCTCATCTTCCCCATTGGCCTCTTCCTCCATCTCCTCCTCCATCTCCTCCTCCTCCTCCTCCTCCATCTCTTCCTCCTCCTCGCTCTCAGGGTGGCTGAGTGTGACGCTGCTTTGTCGGGCCGGCGCACACTCATGACTCGAACCCTCGCTGTGGTCCGACTCCACGCTGGTGGAGCGGCTTTTCTTTAGGATTCCCTTGATGCCCCGAGGCCCAGAGTCTTGGCGCTGCAGCGAGGCAAGCTGGCAGGGAGGAGAGGGAGGGGGAGAGGCGTCTCTGTTCTTGCTGAGGGGGAGAGCTCTGTCAGACTGGAGACTGGAAGGCTGATGGGGAGAGGGACAAAGAGGGTTGTTTTTTCTTTTACTATCAGCCATAACATTCATAATATCTGGAGAAGACTATTAAAGTTTCAATTATACTTAAGGTGCATTCTATAGGACGTAACTCTCTGACCAGAGGACATTTTCCACTACAGTTTCCACATAAACATTGAAAATCTTTTGTCTTACTGCTTGTTACAAGGGAACAAAGATTTTATAATACACAAACACATTCTGTTCCAACTACTCCTGTTTCTGCTTTCAGTGACCTATTGCTGTTATCAAGAGAGTCTGGGTTAGTGGGTGTTAGAGGAGCAGAGCGAGTTAAAAAAAAAAGTATGTTTGAAAAAAAAAAGAAGGGCTTGAGAAAGTGGAAACAATGGTGATTAGACAAAGGGAAGAAAATCCAACAGTTGGTGGGTGAAATGTGAAAAAACAAACAGTGTGTCTGCAAAGATTGAGGGGGAGTCATCCTCTGTCAATAAATCTGCAAGACTTAGAATATGTGTGTTTGTTGTGTTTTCCAGAAAGAAAATAACAAATATTTTGCTTTGAGGAATTGTAAGACAAATGGCCTTTTGCTCAAAGATACCATAAACCAAAACCCCTGTGAGAATGCAATCATGTGTTGTAAAGAGTAAGACTAGTTTCAAAATGCAATAAACCCAGATACAGCAAACAGGAACATAAAATGACACATCTGCACACACCCTTTTGTGTGTGTTCATTATGTTATTGTTTAGTTGATATAACAGCAGCTGGAACAACAGCAGACAACCCACTGATAGGTCAAAGGTCATGAGGGAGTGCTGATTTAGGAGGAGATGAAGGGAGAATCGGATCGTGAGTCTAGCTGGGTGTAAAAGTGCAACGCTAACCAGGTGGTCGTCTTAAATGAGAAACACCAGTGCATAACGTGTGTGGTATACAGTACGTGTTCATACTTTCATTACTCGTCAGGATCGGGTTGAGATGGTGGGTGACGTAATCACATTTTGTTCAGATGAACTGAAGCATGTGTGTGTGTGTACATGCATGTATTGCAACTGCCCATCAGTGACATGAATTACAATCTACATGTCAACTTCAAAAACAAGAAACTAAACTGAACCAGATCCTGAGGTAAACAGAGCCAAACTTAAGGTGAGTAAGAGTTTTGGCTCGCGTGCAGTGGTCAAAAATATCTTTACTAAACACGGTCCACACAGATGCTTTTTATATTTGAGCCTATTGAGATTTTAAGATATCTTAGTACAGTGTAGTATGAAATCTTAGGAAAACATACTGACCTTTTCTTCCACAGTGGCAACACATTCATCTGTGGCGTCTTCCTCATCCATTGCCTTGCTTATGTCAGTTTTGGGAAGGCTGAAGTATAAGATGGTGGAAAACAGACAGAGGAGAAAAGATTTTTAATAACTGCAGGAAAGAGCTGTAAGATGAATTCAAACCAGAAACTAAGAACAATCATTACTCTGCTGTGCCACAATGACATCTTCCTACTGTGTATAGAGGTCTATTAGAGGTGTATTATACTACATGTACTAAGAATGCAGTAGTAGATAACCAACCTGAGCTGACTGTCACTATATCAATCTGGGCAAAAGTTTGCGTCAAAGTTGAATTCTACATAACTGCAGAGGAGGTTTTTGTTTTCCTTGAGTTCACTGACAAAAACAGCATTGCCAGAATCAATAAACACTGACTGATTTGGTGTTAGTCAAACTAGGCAGTGGGCCAGCATAATGATGAAGACGCTGAACTTCACTAAAGCACCACAGCAAACACTGGCAGGCTAAGTGGGTCCACAAGCTCATAATCATCTCGTCTGATGTGACGTGGGTGGGTTTAACCTTTGGAAAGCAGTGATGCTCTCACACTTTCACTATCGCTTTTACCATACCGTTTTATGAGACTGTTTGTTTCGAAGGTCTTAAAGATGGACATTTATTTATACAAAGATGTCTGGTTTGTTGCATACAGTGCAATGAAGCTGTGCTGAAAAGCTCAGTGTTGAGGTCCAGGTGCAAACAGTCAAATCTACTGCTATCACTTCTGACTGGAGAGGAATCTGAAAACAGTTAGTGGGTCAATTCTCCATGTGCAAAAAAAGGACAGGGATGATCTGACTGATGTTTTTAACCTATCTGCACACTCTCCAACTCAGTCCAGACTTTTTACAGCAGCGGTTACAGTGATAAGTACAGTCTGGCTCGCACTGCTGCAGCCATTAACTTCAGTCTGGTTTGCATTGCCATGGCTACTACACAGCCCAGTGTGTGTGTGTGTGTGTGTGTGTTTAAGCGTGTGCATGTGTGGGAGGGAGAGAGAAGCTGTGCAGGTTTATCTGGTTTACCTCTGCAGTGGTTTACCTCATTAGAATTGGTCTGTAATTACCTCTGTGCTCTGCTCATTCTATGTGTGAGTGTGTCCGCCAGCTTCAGGGTGAATATGTTTGTGTTGTAGCTCATTTAACATACTGGATAACTTTAAGTGGGGAAAAGGAAGACTTCGTTCAAAGTTTGAATGCTGTTAAACTGGCCGCTTCATTTCAATGTGACCTCAGCTGTGACCTGCCTACCTGGCACAGGATTCCTCTTCCTCGCTGCTCTGACACTTCACCCTGCTGTCGGCATTTCGGCCGCTGCTCCCATCCTCCACCCCCTCCAGCTCCTACAGACAGATATAAGGGAGATTGTAGCCTAAAGGTTAGAATGACGTTTGGAAGAAATGCTGCTCTTGCACCAGCTGTAAAAAAAAATCTTGATAAGGGAAGTGAATGAATGAAAAAGGCTCCGCCCACACACTTGAGAAAAGCACTTAACCCTTGCAAATCCTCCAGTCGATGTTGCTCAGTGCTTGAGTATGTAAGTGAATGTGAGGTATGTGTGAACCCACCCTGATTACATACAGTAAAAACTAAAACAGAGATGAGCCCTGCCTGTACTGCAGTTTCCACATTAAAGTAAAGTGGCCTCAAGGGAGCCATTATGGTTTGTTTTTATTTATTTTTTTTACCATCTTTAAAGGTTATAGATCCCCTCTAGACGTATTATATGATGTGAAAATACATGAATAATTTGTGTGGGTTTTTCCACAATTACAGGTTGACGTTCTACTAACTACTCCTCTGTTACTGATAAATCCAGAATCTATGAATATGTGAATGTGTATTTCAACACTTCAACTGTTGTCCTACTTCACTCAAACACCCATTCATGTGTATGTATGCTACAAATTCCAGTTCAACCTGCGATTAAAAAAACGTGATTTAAAAATCTCACATTATCTCTTGGTCCATCTTTCCTGGTCTAGTCATCAGACTTGTTCAAACACGCGTACAGTGTGAACCATGCAGCTGTGTGGGACCTTTAGTCAGTAAACACTTCACCAAGGCCCTGGGGTGACCGGGTGAAGATAAGTAGATCTCCAGCTGTGAGCCGAGCGACAGAAATCAAATGCTCTTTTCTCACAAAATTACACACCAAAGCTTACAGAATTAAAGGCCTCTTACAAACTGACTGATGCTCACTGATTAGAAAAGAAGGAGCTTATTTTCCACCGGGCAGGAACAAAAAAAACCAAGCTTTAATACAGTCAGTCAGGAAATTCAAAATATAAATGAGCTGTATCTTTGTCCAGAAGTCTCCATGCACACATTTTATTGCCTCCATCCATGCTGGAAAGCAGACATACTGTAAGCTCACTCCTATTCTGTCTCTCCTGCTGGAGACACTGACTCACTGGCTTTCAACAGGGGCTGTGGAGGAGAAGTGAGTGATAAGGGAAAAGTGAAGACAGAAGGGGTATCTGTCACTGCTGATGACTTTCAAGTGAGACATCTTAAAATAACAGAGATCTAGGTCGGACCAAAGGACAAAGAAGGCAGGAAAAAAAGAGAAAACCAAAGTGCTATGATTCTAAGATAGTCTTGCTTGTTTTCCCAGCAGGTTTTTTGGTGGGAGCAACTTGCTGCCATCTGGGTTCACTTGGCCAACCTTGGCACTGCTCCTGCTCTGTAAAGGCCAAGTTAGAGCAGCTATTTACATGCAATATGTTGAAACCCAACCGCTTCTGAAACTGAAGCAGCCTGGGAAAGTGTGATAATCTCTGCATTTTTAAGTGCACATGTGAATATCTCCCATAAGATTGTACATCGGACATTGTCAAGTTTTTGTTCCTGAGTGGATCGTTTGGCTCTATGAACTTGTCTTCCCACCACTTCTTTAAGACCTCCAGTGAAGTGTGAAGTCATGACTTTGGCCACGGGAGCACGCAGGTGCAGGACAGCTCAGTGCTGTATGGAACAGCTCAATTTGTAATTAATGGAGCAAACTTCCTGGGACGGCTGAAGCGTACACCAGCTGCACTGGAAAGGGCTGGGAGTAAATCAACAAGTGAAATAAAAAGAATTAACTGGAGACTGTCGAAAAATATAGACACAGCATCTGCAATATCATTCATACGTTTATATATATCAATGTTTTCAAGCTTGGATTTGGTTCAGTGTGTGCTGCCATTTGGAGCTTTGACATTTAAATTTGGGGCTGACTGACCAGACGCCTGTCAATGGGTTCAGACCAGTGTTGGTCAAGTTAGTGTCATGAAATAAAAACTGCCATCAATTACTCCTTGAAACTGGAATTGCATTGGTTTTCTAAGCACTCAGCAGCAAAAGCAATGTGTTACATAACTTGTTACCTTCCTTTCATCACTCAGCCCAGCCCAACAAAGGTACTTCAAAACAAGTTCAGGGCTTCCACACCTTCATGTCACATCTTTTGTATTTAACACATGTGGAAATGGAGAATGACACATTGTGGTCCTACAATTTGGAGAGATTTACTGAACATCCAGCCCCTAGCTGAGCTTTGATGACTGCTCTCCACAAGGCTCAACCTCAGCAGCACAGCTTTAAAGCTTTAAAGAAATCTACATGAATGTGGGCGTACCAGTAGCTAACTTTAGCAAGACAGCTAAGAGAAAACAGCATGTGAATAAGACAACTTTAGATTTACTTGGGAGTTGAAGCTAAGTGCTGACAGCCCCTGTGCCAAGCTAGCGCACCCCAGGCCAGTCTGTCTACTGAAGGCAGAGAGAACAAACTGATATTAGCCCACGTCTAAGTCCGGTTAAGACAGCAAACAATCCCACACCTAGATGTCAAAATAATGGAGCATTACTGGGATTAGCAATAGTAATGTAATGACCTAATTGGTTCAGATGTAACACAGACACAGAGATGCACACACACGCACAGAAAATCAATCCAATGCTATGAAACATTTGGATAAAGGGAGTTAGAAGACAAACCTAAATTATCATACCTTTAAAAGAGACATCTTGGAAGTTCCCTTGGCTGAGTCCACTGGCTTCTTGTCAACTGAAAATAACACACACACAAATTTAGACACACAAGGTTGACCATGAATACATCAGGGAGAAGACATCTGCTATATTTCCTGCCAGTGATGATCAGCCGGGGTATAATCTTACAATGAGGGTTTAGGATGGACAGTGTGTGTTTGGTATCCACAACATAATGTAATACATTGTTGATGGTTGTGCAGGTGGTGAGGTCACACATGGTCAACGATATGCTAGCTTTTTGTAAATACAGAACACAATAGCACTCAAAAAAGACAGACTCTTGCACAAAGGTAACAGGTAAATCAATGCACGGCTGTACATTCACAGAAACTCCCACACACGCCTCTCTATCAGTCAAGATATGCTGTACTCAAAGGGACGCACACACACGCATATGCACACACACAAGCCAGAGTCTTTCCAGGTCAAGTGGAAGCTTTCCTTGCTGGAGATAACAGCTTGAAAAATGCAGGCTTAAAAAAACCCGACAGGATATAATCTCATTGGTTTCACCAGCGCTCCTAAGGTGTCTTTGGATCAGAAAAGGAAATGAATGTAGGGACATTTCCCTCGCTTTGGGATGGGTTTGAAAAGTCACTGTGCTCCACTAGATCCAGAGTTTATGGTGAGATAATGGACTTTTTAAAGAAAGGAGTACCATTACTGCGCGTGTGCACATGTGCGAGAGAGAAAGATAATTATCTCTCATGGGAGTTGTGTAATCAAAAACAGCCCTGAGAATATAAACTTCTAATCCGAACAAAAGGAAGGCATTAAATTTAATGATATTCCAAAACAACACAAATTTCTTAAGTCAGCACGCTCAAATCCACTCTCCCACTCTAAATCTGCCTTTATTGCTTTGACAAAGTGACATTTCAAGCCAAAACTGTTCCCCCTCCTAAGAAAACAAAGAAGCCAGCAAATCCAAATAATGTCTCCGACAAACTCCCCTTTTCCAATGGAAACAAAAATGCTCCGTTGCGGCTTAATACTAATTTTGATTTATGTTGCCAAGCTCCCCTGCTGTCCAGAACTTAGCATGATTTAGTTCAGGTGATGAAACATTACGCATTGCAGACTGATGACTCCACTCAGACTGCGCTCTTTTAGTTTTGACTCCGGTCCAATCTTTTTTTACATCATCATCCGTCCGACGTCCAAGCTGGAGACGGAGAGAGAAAAAAAGGAAAACTCAAGAGATGGAAAAACCTCCACTTCAGTTTACTGACTTTTCCCTAAGTGTTTTCATCCATCTCTCAAGACAAGTTATAGCTGCTGAGAGCTTATTGGATGGGCCTTTGACCTCGTAATGGCCAACAGAGTCTGCACATATGTGAATATTAGCCAACGGAGCTCATTTAACCTGCATCATGTTCGTCTATAGGTCTTGCTGGCTTGTGGGATAGCTGAAGGGTCGGGGAAACCCTGGATGTGACCATGAGAGTCGTTCTGGCTCAGATCGCTGAATCCTCTGCCAGCGTGGACAGGAAGTGCCATCAGCCATGTGAATGCACTGCCATTGCTCTCACAAGCTCCCGCTTCCACGCACGCACATATTTCAATTAAAGATGAACACTGACTGACCTTTGTTCCTCTTTCTGGGTCTTTGATTCTTTCGAGCACAAGTTTTATGTTTGTCTTCCATCCGGAGAAAAACACTGAGCCTCTTTCTTCTCTAATCCGTTAATCTACAAGTCATGTTTGACAGATAATCAACCAAAGCATGGTGAAAGGCTACTCTTAAACAGTGCTTTTATTCAAAGCGCTTTACAAGGTTTTTTCCACTCATTCATGGCGTGTTGGCCTGACCATCGGGAGCAATTTGGGGTTTATTGTCTCATTCACTTTGACATGTGAACAGAAGGAAGTGGGGATCAAACCGCCAACCCTGTGATCAGTGGACGGCCCGTTATACCTCCTGAGCCACAGCTGCACCACAGCAATGGAAATCAGTATTATTTTCTATTCTGTTCACATACACACATGGTTTTTTCAAGTAAAACGACAGAAAACCATTAAACTCAATGTTCGTTGAACTCAAGGTGTGGTTTTAATTCTTTATAATGTCATTTTAAATACTTCATTAAATACTCATGTCACATACTAAAAACATGTGAGGAATATTCAGTTGGGGAACAAATACATTAATAAATGACCTGTTTGTATTAACAGACCAGAATGACCACTGGATGTAAAAATGTATGTGGCAATATGCAGCAGATTAGCAGACTACTGACGGCTGTCGTCTGACAGCGAGTTTGCCTCTGGGGGCAATGGCCAATGTTTCGGGGCTTCCAGTGCAGCCAGTGGATATTTGGGCTAAGACGTTCTCTTCTGTGTGTTTTTGTTGTTTACAGTCCAATGAGCAATTTGTTTTTGAGTCAAGGCGGAATTTTGGCTAGTCTCTACCATCAGATATCTACACAGGAATGCAGATACATTAAAGCTAGATTGATAGACAATAACCGATGGGCGGTGAGTTTGCATTTCGGTCCACGTCTTCTATCTCTTTTGCTCTCCACACGGACCATTTACCTGCACACAACCAAAGACCACTCAAACGTGGTCAATACTACTCAGACTACAAACAGAAACTAGAGCACTTCTGATAACAAAATCTTGTCCCTTGCTTACAGATTCTGCAGTCATAAGCAGATACTGTATCTGTTCATTCCTGACTTCAGACGTCCTGAAACACTGAAATAACCCTGCTGCATTGTTCCAATGACCTTACTATCACCTCTCTGCCACTATCATTCTTTCTCTTGTGCAGTCTAGTACTCACACACAAACATTCACACACACAGAAAGACACACACACACACACAAGGCCTGTTATGATGAAATTTCAGCTGATGATTAATTATCATTCAAATTTCCAATTCGAATTAACGTTTTAATTTTTCTATTCATTTTCACAGAATCAGAACCTTGTGTTCAGGCAAACAGTTGATTTGTTTCCACTAGCTGATGGAAATGCACCTAATTCTCTTATTATTTGTTGCAACATTTCTAGGATTTTTCAGGTTTCCATCCACATGTAGGGCAAATCATCCACTACTATTATGGAAATATTAGGAGGGCCTGGAGATGAACAGTAGGTGTCGTTAATTCGCAACCCATTAGACCATAGCAGAAGAAGGGGGCAGAATGAGATGATGTCATTAAAAGATCACGAGTCAAACCTCAAACTGTGGAGAACAACAGGGAAATTGTAATGGAAATATGACATTTCTGTTTGTGTTGTATCCAGCTGCTTTTATGCAGGTGGATGGAAACAATTGTAATGATTATGCAAAATGATCACAGTCAGCTCTAATAATCCCAATCAAGAAATTACGTAATAGCTGTGACAGACCCACAAACACACACAGACACACTGACAAGTAAGCAAGGACAAAGGAAGACAGCCAAATCAAAAAGCAGAGAAACACAGACATGCAGGCCAACCAGTGGGTAAAAAGACAGGAGGCAACTGATAGACAGACAGGTGGGCGACAGACAGACAGACAGACTCTGTGGGCTCAGGTGGCTGAATGTGAGTCAGAAAAGCAGCCAGCAGTCCATGTGTAAACATAGCCATTTTCTCCTCTATAGCAGCAGGCTCCAAAATTAGTTCACAATGCGAGCTGGCTGAAGCAAGCTTTCAGTATAATTGCATATGATCAAACCTTTGCACAGAAACACACACAAGTGTAAGCGCACGCCCACTAAGTCACTCTCTTTGAACAAAAGCTCTGCAGACAGGTGCCAAACATTATCTCCCTTATTTTTTTGGAAAAAGGAAACCATCGCCTGAGGCAAAACATTCACTTTAAATTTTACTGCGAACAAAACCAGAGCCAAAGACATCGGTAGATCTGTTTTCTTTCACTCCTCGTCAGTGGCAGAGTATTAAACAGCCAACGTCTATAAACCAGGTAGGTGATCTCACATCAGCAATGAGCTCAGTATTCCTTTAACACTGAGTAATAGAGAGAGCTTGAATGGGTTCAGCGATAAAGCAGCGGAATACAAGAGGATCTGAGTGCAGTGAAAGTAGAGAGTTCGTCTTACCCTTTGGCTCCTCTGTGTCATCAGTTTCCAGCAGCCTAGGAGAGACAGAGACAAATGAGGTCACTCTCTAGCATACTGAAGCGATGACAGCAATTACGTGTCACAATCAAAGCTGGCAAAGTGGAGAGAAAAATTTGAATGTTACTTAATAACTATAATCCAAAAATGTACATTCAAGCCACATAAAAAAAATGATGCAATATAAATCAAACCGAGAGCAGCTGCTGCAGAAAGTCGCCACTTACTGTGCCTTTTACAAAATGCTACAGTTTTTACTTAAAATGCTCTTCCCGTCCCATGTTGGCAGTGATATAACAGCAATGCCCGTGCAGCATCTGAAGATGGCCATTCATCTCTAAGTAATGGGCGTTAAATATGGATGGGGACAGCAGCTGCCTGTGGGGTAGCAGCGATGATGTAACAGGAGGAGGGGAGACGACGGCTTTACACACAAAGGAGAATCGTGGTGGACATCTGGGAGGGGTCAGAGGTTACTGGAGAAGGGGAGACGACCCCAAGCTGATCTGCAAGTTTGGGATACAATCGGGCATTTTAACTAAATAATATAATAGTGATAAGAAGGATGGTGCTTCACACTGAAATACTACAGGACATTATTACAATGATGCCCGTATCTCTTAATGAAGAGCTATTCAGCTGTGAGGCATATTAAAAAAAACAAAGCGTTTATAGCTGTTTTAAATGGTCACGGTCTAAGGCGGAGCAAAAGCCAGACATCACAGAGAGGAGGGCGGCAGATATTGATAATATGTATAGTTAACGGCGCACATGTTCAGACAGTCTCTCCTGGAAGGCATTCAATTTTGCACTCCACTGTTGACGTGAAAAGCGACTGAAGTAGAGTGAAAAAACAAAAATATAATTAAATATTGGATCTGACTCAGTATCGTCTGACGTTTCACTGGACTGGTGTCATGTTTGAGCCCCAAAATATTGTTGAAAAGTAATTTTTACAGCAGTGTATTATTACCAGTAATTTGGGGTTTGGGTTTGGCCGCCATAGAAAGTTTTGATAGTTTTGGGCTGGCACACATTGGAACAGCTTTGTGATGTAGTGGGGAGACTGAAAATACCAGAGTAAGGCATTCATGGCGTGTGTATATGGCGTAGCTGGAGATGGAAGATCACAAATTGTTGTAGGTGTAGCAATAACTAAAGTAATCTAATACACAGTGATCATAAACTTGAATGATTACAGTGTCACATAATATACTGAACTTCAGCCACATGGGTAAAAGCACTTCAGTATGCAGCATTTGGCCACTAGAAGTCTTTCTACAGAGCTTGGCAATCTCACTGACTGATGCCACCTAGTTCTCTACACCTTCCTCTGCAACCACAGCGCTCAGCGAGGAGTGAGTGAGGAGAGCAACAGCAATACAGCACTGTGGGAAGTTGAAGAGAGAAAAGTTAAACGCACACTCAAACTAAGGAAGGAGGGTTATTAATAAAACACTTACAGTAAACTTCCTCACTCTTGCTCTATCAAATGATGCCACACACACAAAGCATTAACAGAGAAAGAAGGAGAGAGAGGATGAAGTACAAGCACAGTAGGGATATAATCAGATCTGTGGTGTCGTTAAAAGATTTCATCTTAATGTCTCTAATTTGTGCGTTTAACTGTTGAGAAGTTCAGTTCTTCATGTGACAGGTACTAGAATTCTGTAACAGTTCAGCCATGGAAACAATAATTAGCTCAAATCCCATTCAGTCTCATTTACAACCTGACTCGCTACGCCAACATGCCAGTAGCACAATTACTGGTGTTTACTATACATGCCTAATAACATAGACCACCAAACCCAAAATACTACCTCATACCATTCCTACTCATGTGCAGGAAATGTCTTGAATTTCCTAAGTAAAATATGAACACAACACACATTGATGTAAAAACTGTTTCATTTACTGTATTGCGTAAAGTTAAATCTTCCCACCTCCTACAATCTTACTTTTGTACATGATACTGTTGTAGGATGAGGTCACACGATTACACACTGCATGTGTATGTATGTATAGTACGTTTTAGAGAATCACATTTCTGTTTAATTCAGTCGTTAACATTAAATGTTAAACCTGTGTTATCTTTGATATTAGATAGATTACATTTACACACAACATGCAACAAGTTTGGTAGTGGGACAGTACTGAATTTGTTTATTGTTGAGTGTCAAAACACAGTGTTTTGGAAAGTCACCCTTTAAGTGTAACTTTTCCCAGGAAGGACTCTTGTGTGTGGCAGATAAATGTGTTGACAGGCAGTTTTCATTATCACTGGAACAGCCGAGCTCCAGTTTCCTTTATGCTATTCCCGTAACAGATACACACATACATGTCGCCTGTGAAGGTCAAGTGAATATATCTGAATCTCTAATCTGGGGGATGGGGACCAAGAAGCTGAAGTGTGGAGAACAGGTTCCAAATTGTCCTCTTATCGTGCTTAAGCTTAAACTTATCAAATCATTTTATCGATGCCGGCATGTTTTTGCACATTGCGAAACAATGACGTCAAGCTGGTGCATCTATGCTGCTGAAGAAAAAGAAGCCATTTCAGAGAGGAACATGGCTTCATTTCATAAAGAAAGATGTCAACAGTGCTAGTTGTAATATGTGGAAAAATATAATTCCCTTAAGAATGGAAACACCATCAATATGCTCAGACATTTTTCTATTGAACAAGGACTTAAATACCAGTATTGCCATGTGCCTGAAACACCATACACAAGTGCTGATGATTCCCGACTGAGCAGCACCGGGGGTAAACATCCTGTGTTAAAATAACATCAGCGCCACACAGGCAGGCTGAGCAGACTTTTCTTCGACTCAGAAAACCTGAGTGAAAACAAATGCTGTGCTAATATTCTCTCATTTCATCCATTTTAGATGATGACAGACAGACAGTTGTTGCAGCAGGCCTGACTGAAAGAAGGAAATATTATCAATTCCCATGCCTACTCTGAAACATGCAAACCAGGAATCTGGCATATGTTCCACTAATATACAATTCAGAATGATCTGTAAGACACACAATAACGACAACTCTCCACATTTTCACACTGTGATTGGGAATTAATAAATAAAAGACAGACAAGTGTAATATACAAATAAACCTCTAACAATGTGCTGACAAGTTAATGGCTCATAACAACCAGTTTCTATATAGCTTCTTCTGTCCAACTCTGTGTGTTGTGTAAGTGTGCCTTCACACAAGACCGCACAGCTGGACTGTGACACGCAGCAACGTCATAACAAAACTGACAAGATTAGAAGCTAACATGACAGGCATGTGAGACAAACACATCAAGACGTCAACCCGCGTTCGTGCTCTCTGTAATTAAAGATGTAGTCCATAAGTTTGTGTTTGACTTTACTCTGTATTTTGCCAAATATTCGTTCTGCTGCGGTGAGGCGACACTGTACAAAAACAGTTCTTTTCACGTTGCGTAATGTGTAAAAACAACAATTTCATTTAACTTTAACAACTTCCTCCCTATCCACAATTAAGCACAAAACACTTTAGAGGTGTTTTCAACTGAATACCTTTTAATAATATTGGTTTGAAATAAGCAGTGTCACATAAAAAAATAAAAACGGTTTCAAATACAACACCTAATAGATTTGCTGAAACATGCTGTGCTACACGTACTCTAATTCTTTTCTAAGTCTATTACAACACAAACAGGTCTTAACCAATCTCATAAAAAAATATCGGCCGATAATATCTAGCAAGCCATCAATCACAGCTATCTGTGATGTCTGGCTTCATTAAGCATCAGGGTATGAAAACTTGGCAGAGCCTAGTAAGACTAACCCCCCTACCCCCTGCAAGCCCCAATCTCTGACACTATCTCAACACTCTGTCCATCTCACTTCTTCTCTCTCTGCCATCATTCCCTCCGGCTGTTTTCAAGAACAAACACGTCTGGCTATGTGCACACAGCACAATCCCCAGCTTTATTACAGCTCAGACATCTTCATACCCACGACTGGCCACGTTCTACTCCATCTATGTACAATTCTCAGGGGAACATTCCCAGCAACCAATGAGAAAACTCCTCTAAGTCATTCTGACAACTCCTGTTTGTTATTGTCAGATGTGTTAAACATGTGCATCCCCCCATATCACTGTAAAGTGAACCAAAGCGAGCAGCTTGCTTGTCATCAGAGCTAACATACCATGGGAAAACAAATGAGGCAGTCCTCTGTGTACGCATCGCCAATTTTGGAAATGTTAGCAGCCGTGTTTACTTCAAAGAGAAGATAGCACTAAGTGTTCTCCAACTGTGCCAACTTGTTGCTTCCTCTTCACTTATTAAGAGCGAGGAAGCCCTTTTACAGTAATCTAATACTTTACCAGCTAAACTGCAAACGTTCTCTGAATCAAGGGATACATAACAAAGGAGCCACTGTGCTTTTAGTTACTGGGGATCTGAACATGATGATGATATAAGTCAGATGTGTCAGATGTGAGTGTATCACTGTTCAGCACAATACATACAAGAACATCTTAAAAAAACATGATGATTTTATTGGCCTGGGTTGCTCAGGTTTCTTAGCCTGGGATCCACTTGCTGTAGCCTCCTGAGTCTCTATGCCTGGGCAACTTTTTGTGTAATGACTCTAGCCAAGTTTGTGACACATTGTGAATAACAACGTGTTTCAACAATGTGTCAAACAAAAGGCAACACAAGTGTGCTTTGTCTTTAACTTGAGGCAATGTGAATAAGCTCACCTGAAATGAGAGGACGCCTTCAGGGAGGATGAAACTGTGTCTGTTTTGTGGTGAGTGGTACCCTCTTTTTCCGGTGCAGGCTCGTCATCGTGAGTGTGTTCCACAGGCTCCACTTTATTCCTGAGGCCCCTCCTGGTATATGTTTGCTCTGATCCATTATCCTCGTGCTTTTCCTTCTCCTTGGTTTCTGAAGACGCCGTTTCAGATGTGTCGCCAATTTTCCTGTCCCTGCGGACGTATCTGGAGGTGAATTCATCTGTGTTGCCATATCGCTCAGCAAGCTCCCTCCTCCTCTCTGCCTTGTAGCGAGCAATTCGCTCAGCCTTGGTCTCCGGGGCTGAGCTCTGCAGGGTGTCTATTCCATCCATCATGCACTTCAATACAGTTCAGGGTTTGAATGCAAGCCAGAAGATTCCAAGTTGCTACTTCAGTTGTCTTAACCCAGATATCAGCTTTCTTGCAGATCTCCCTTGACAGGTATGTCTCACTCCATCAAAATCATGCCAGTGCTGCAAACAAGAAAGGGAGACATCATTAGCACGTCATGACTATAGAGTACAATTTCAGATGACAGGTCCTCTAAAAGTGTGTACAGCCAAGACATGCACTTCTCCAGCTTTCATAGGAAACTGGCTCAGCCTTCAGAGCTCTGAGCCAAGCCCTGCCCTGTGAGAGTGATGTCAGCCAGCTCTGCACAAAGACAGCCGACCACCGCAGCGAGACTCTCATATAACCTCTATTCCATCGACTCACTTGGAGCCAGTTAGAGAGAGGGAGGAGGAAGGGAGAGAAAGTGAGAATCACACATCAAATATCTCCTTCATCCCGTTTTATTCCTTACTTAGTTCGTCTCGGCTAATCGTCTCTTGAGCATTTTCCTACCTCATAATGATTCTGCATTACAATACAAAATGCATGAGAACACTAAATTGCCCCTAAGTGGGAATGTGTTTGTCTGTCTACATGTGTTAGCCCTGTGATAGACTGTAAGAAAGCCTCTCAAGCAATGCAAGCTGGGACAGGCCTCAACCTCCTCTGTCCCTGAAAGTGATTATCTACTTCACATCTCAGTTCCAGATCTAGCACAATAGAAAAAGTGTACTCTTGAATAACTTTTCACTTTCAATCCAGAGTGAGAAAATTTAGGAGGTAAAAAAAAAAAAAAAAAAATCAGGATGTTGGGTTCAGCTCATTTTGTTCCATTAAGTATTCACAGAGCAACAAACCACACATGGCTCGGATGCAGAGGTTTGCAAACTGCACTCACTTAAATGCATCGCCAGCTGACAGCAGCAATAAAAATTATGTGTGCGCACTTTCTGATTGCTCCACTCCAAGCATAAGGGCTTTTCCACAGAAGTCTCTCAACGCACAAGTATGCTTACGATGCTTTGGAGCTTGAGTGCGAGGACAGCCAAGGAGAAGAGAAAGAGGTGAACAGACGGAGGTGTATTTGTGTTAGAGAGGTGGGGCTTTAAAGTGGACCCTAGGTATCTCTCGAATTACAGGACATGAGTTAATTCATTACATCAGGTCTCACGTTCATGGCCAGGAACAGAGGTATGGGAACAATATAAATGAGAGCGCTGTGTCTGGACAATGTTAGTAATGAGAGAATGAAGAAGAAAAAGAGAAAGTGAACAGGGGGTCAAGGCAGGAGGGAAAACAGAGGTGAGTCTGGTCACAAGGTTGAATAAATGAGTTGACTCCAAGAGACTTTTTCTGTAATGATGACAGCATTAACAAATCTCAAATGCACCCCCTCTGACCCCCGACCACCTGCTGGGTTATAAAACCACCCCAGAATCACGACTTTTGGTTCTCCATCAAAAATATGGCTTTGAAATATTACACAGGAAATCAGTGTATATGTCAGGGGGATGTGTGTGTGTGTGTCCGTCCTCACCCTGACCTCTCCTATCCCTCCTCCACCTAACATAACAGTGCTAGGTTAAACAGTGCTTCCCTTGTGTAAGTCTAAATTTGGTCTAACTATAAACTGTAACTCTTACATGCTGTCTGCTCCATGTAAAAAGCCTGGAGATGTCCAAGACACCTACACTCCATGGGAAATGTATGCTCCACAATACATGGAAAGAAAATTCACCATCAGCCAGTGACAAGTATCCATAGCCAATTAAACATAGCCGGAAGAGAAACTACAACAGATTCTAGGAATGTAACCAGGATCACATGAGGCTGAAGCTCTTTAAATGGATTTTACTGCACAATGTGAAAACCAAAGAGCCTATTAAATATGCAGTGATAATCAATTGGCAGTGGTAAATCCACTACTACCAAGCCTCAAGCCTGCACCAGATCCCCCGCTCAATAAGAAAAAGATGGTACCAGAATTGTATTTCATCTTTTTTCTAGGGTTAAAAAGTTGAGCATTTCAGGATAATGTTTGTTTTGGTTCTGAAGTCCATGAAATATGATGTTAAAACATATCTAAAACCGGGGCAGCAGTAAATCGTGATGCTCCCTAACCCGTGTTGTGCAAACAGCCTTTTACTCATCGAAAACTAACAGAACTTGACTTGTTTTTGGGTTTAGGCTGAATGTCACTCCAAAGCCTGCAAATTGCCTTATGAAGGCAAAACCATCATGAGTTTGGATGTTGATTTCAGGACTGTGCACACGCTTACATAATTCACCTAGGTCACTACCTATAAAAGGAGTGCTAAACAGTACGCTAAAGCTCGTCCATGGAGACCCAGAACATCGAGGCTGCTTTGTTTGGAAGCTGCCTGTGTTATTTTAAGCAACAAGGGGGGACTGAACACACAGTTAGTGAGTCATACTTCAAAAATCATCACCCTCCTATCAGCAAATGTGAACTCACCCAAGAATATTTGTTTTGGTAGATATTTTACACTGCCAAAAACACCCAGAGGTGTCTTTACCTATTTATGGTTATTTCTTCAGAAATACAGACAAGTGGGGCAAGCAGGAAAGTGCAGGGTCGAAAAACACATTAAGAAGGTCTGACTAAGATCTGATTCGGTCCATGATGATAAAGGTGGTTTTGGAATGTATGGACTTCCATTTTTGTCAGATTGACATGAATAAGTGAGCTTGTTTGGTCTGTCCGAAAGCATCACATGTCACACGACTGAGAGGTTTGTTGATGGACGGAAAAATATGGACGCACATGCATGGCTTCGACGACAGTACACCTGTCTCGCTCAGTATGCAGTAACACCAGTCCTACCTGCTAATTCATGCAGGCAACATTATTTCTGCTGCTCTAGGCCATGTAAACAAAACGAGTCCTCTGCTTCCAATCATTGAGACTGTTCTCTGACCTTTTGTGGCCCATTGGGAGTAGTTACTGGCTACAAGAGGAAGATCAGTGTCTCAACAAAGGCCAAGTGTGTCACTTCCTGACCGTGCCCCATATCCTCCTTCATAAATGCTCGATAATCAGGAAATGTTACTCACAAGCCTGGCAAATGTCCAAAACTCTCTTGAGAGACGGGTAAAGGCTGAGAGAACTCTGAATGGGTTCAAGAGCCAGACATCCCCTTTGCACTCCAAACAGTATCAGGTTTAGTGTCATCACTTCTTCTCCTACTCCATGACGGGCCTGTTTTTAAATATTTACTTCTCTGCAAAGATCTCCAGTGATTATAAACAGTTACTTTAGATTACATAACAGCTGTTCTAGGGTGACTAACAAGTACAACACTCCAACAAATGCAGAAGTTGCAAAAGTCAAGATAGCTCAAAGATAATTTCAAATTTGTGAGAAGATTTTTCATCCTTTTATCTAGGTCATGAATCCTGTAGCCCAGTGGTTCACCAATGTTTTCATTTCAAACACCACCACAGCCATGCTAGATATTCAAAAACCTCTTCACCACCCTTAATGTGGATGCCATTTAACACTATTACATTTATAAAAAAAATAATGCATTTACAATTTTTAGTCAGTTTGGTTAAGTTTGTATGTGCACTACTACCCTTTGGAGGAGCAGAAACTGGACATTTCAACCATTTTTCCATTACTTTGAGATAACTATTTCAGATATTTAATACTTTGTATACAAGTATTTCAAACATTTACCCAATACAATTACATATTCAAATTATTTATCCATTAATTTTACCAAGAGATTTCTTATCATAATCATTCATTTAACCAAATATTTCAACAGAATACACAGTTTGCATTAGCATTTTAGCTAAATATTTGAACTATTCAATTGCTTTAACTGTATAACTTGCTTGTATGCATTTGAACTAAACAGCTGGAACCTCTTTGCTTGCCAGTTTGCACAATCATGAGCTATAGTGTTAAGGTGTTACAGCAAATACAATATTTTTTTCCCCCTTTTTTTAAATAGAGCAAAAGTACATTTTTCCACGTACCCCCCTGGGTTAAAAGAGCCCCTGGTTGTGAATTAGTCACTATAGGTTAACAGTATCTGTGGATATTCTCAGTGTGTTACCGGCCAGTGTTTCACATTAGTACATTTTGATAAAGGTGAGTCAACCAAAGCATCTGAAAATCCAGTCAAATCTCATTATGTCATTGTTGCTCATAGCGCGCTGATGTCACTATCTACATGGATGAAGCAATGGGAAACAGGCCTCTTATAGGAAAGGAATACCTATCATGCAGATCCATAGGGATCACACACACATTAACTCACTGATCCACTCCAAGACAAGGGCCAAACAGAAAGCTGCCTCAGAGGCACAAGCTGACCTGTGGCCCACCAGTCTGTGTATTTTTTCAGCATTCACATGTCCACACAGGAGGACAGTGCAGGAATGCAGGCTACACCCTGCTCATAAACAGTGGATTTGCATGGGAAAAAGCAGGGGATATTTCTGTAGAAAAATTCAGGGGCTTTCTCCTCATGTGAGTAAAGCCCAAAGTAAAGCTTAAATAGGCTGAGGGATAACCTGTTCACTTCATTAGTCTAGGCCCAAGCTATGTGCATGCAAGCTCTATTTAGCAAACATTTACAGTCGTATGACAGGCAATCTGTCTGTTTGACCACGGAACCCACAGCTCTCTATAAGCCATCAATGTAATGACAGGCATCACAGCACTAATGGAACAAAGAGCTGCCAACCAAAGGCAGACACAAACTAATGCGTCAGTTCAGCTTCACTGAAATTGCCCCATGATTTTATCCCCATCTTTTCTTATACACTCCAGAGATTTACACCTGAAACCGTCCATATTTTGACACTTATTAGATTTAAAGCCTTTGTAAAGTTGTTCTCATGCTACAAACACAAGGTATCTGTTCAGCACCAATGCTTTATATTATGACAGTTTGCAACTGTAAACCTTCAGGAATCCACATAAAGTTTCCGCAAGCATCAAAGAGACTTCAAGACACCAACTTTCCTCGACTGTACAAAAAGAGAGGAGGCAGTTAAAGATGCAGCCAGCTTCTGTGACACATTCTTCCTGAGGGAAGAGGGTGGAGAATGGAAACTTTGCTCCATAGAGAAAACCAGGTGACAGTGCCTGGATTGCAAAGACAGCAGGCAGAAACAGACTGGCGGTCCATTTTTAAGAAAAGCTCTTCAGCTGGTGCAGCTCTGGGGAATTTTCAGGCAAGTTCAGGGACCATGGAAGAGCAAAACAAAAGCCGGAAGTATCTTCAATGCAGAGGCAATCGAAGCACAGCACAGGATACCTGAGTGGCTTACTTGTTTCCGTGCTTTGAGGTTTGGGCACGTAATGTTTGTCCCTGATTTTCCCAAATCTTTGTACCAATGGTGCAATGCAAAGAGAGCTACAATAAAAACCTTATTCAGGGTAAAGGAAAGAAAATAAAATCTTACTTTTATTCTGTTAAAAAAAAAGTAGCATACCAAACTACTGATGACTAACATCCAAAAAATTGCCAGGAAGTGTAAAAAGAGTCCTGTGTCCTGTGATTTGTACAGTGCGTATTATGTTTGCATGTTAGTGTGCACGGGTGTGTATGACTGCATCCCGGTCATGTGACCAACCATTGAAAGCAGATAGGCCTCAGTACGGGTCACCAGTCCCTAATCCAATAACTCCATCTTACACATACTGTACATTAAGCATTGGCTTCTGACCGATCCATTCAACCAAACAAATGCATCAGAAAACAGATGGAGCCGGGGGGGGCGGGTCCAGGGTGTGTTACACTTCTTTAAGCCACTCTCATACAACAATCAACCACATACAGAGTGCCCAATGTGTTTCTCATTAAAAAGCAATCTTTCAACACTTAAGGCGGTTTAAGTACGCTGCTCGCAACTCCTGGCAGAATGAAGTTTTAATTGCAATTGTAGATTCTCGCAACACTTCATCCTGTTGTAATGAGCCTCCGCTAATAGAGAGCTTAAAAAGATATTTTTGATAGGAGGGCTGCGTTGGTCTAACATGGCAAAAGCCCTTTGTTCACATGACTCAACTCTTCCGTGGCTTTGAGCTGCAGGGAAAATAGGAAAAGGGGGAGAAGGGGATGAATCGACAGAGGAAAGAAAAACAGGAGGAAGGAGGAAGAAGAGTGTGCAGGGTGGACGAGGATACAAAAAAGGGAAGGAGGATCAAAAGAGGAGAAAAAGAGTGGGCAAAGACACGAGAATAGAGAGAGCCGCAGAGGTCAAGAGAGCAGGGAGAGAGGAGAAAGATGGAAAGGACTGAGGAGAGAATGGGCTTTTGTGGGGGTGGATGTGATGGCTTTGTGGGGCATGTGTCTCCAGGGTGCCAAGGGGCCCCAGTCTGGTGGTACGGGGGTGGAGGGAGGATAAGATCTGCTGCTGCTGCTGCAGAGGAGGAGGCGGAGGATGGGGCAAAAACAGGGCTTGAGTCTAATCCATCCCTCCCTCTCCCTCCCTCTCCCCCCTCGTTTTCTCACACAGACAGCAAACTCCCTCAAATCCCTTTTACCAGAAGTCCTGCTGAGTGGAGCCAGTCACCCGAAAGACAGTTGACATAACAGCCCCCTGGGTACTCATGCCTGCACTCTGCTTTGGCTGAGTAACTGACACTGTAAAAACTGTACTGACCTGCTGGAGGCAGAGCCACCATTGTCACCAGGCAAAGACAGTGTGCTGCTCCCCCTCCTCAAAAACCTAGGGGGGACAGCAGCATATGTCATTCAATCATCTATGAGGTTTAACACAGAGGAGTATCTGTGTGTTTTCCTCTTTTTTTCCTTTTTTTTTTTTTACAGGCTAGCTCTTTGTTCCAGCCTTCCGGCTTTCTGTTTGCTGTATCCAAAAGAGCCATTAAATGTGACTTATGGGAAAGCAAACAAGCAAATTCACACAGAAACACACACTGCAGTGAACACGGACACAAAGCTGAAGAATCACAAAAACACGCTGACACAAACACACACTGGCTCTCCAACAAGGCTGCAATCATGGAAGCTGGAGTGTGGAAAGGGAAGGGTGGGGTTTATGGGGCTTTATCTAGCTAGGGGATCTGCATGCACACTCGCACATACACAACACACAATGTGCTACGTGGGATTTCTGTCAGTGTGTTAATGTGGGCCAGAAACAAACACCCACACAGTTTTTTTATGGAACAGATGTACTGTAGTAGCTACAGTTAAAGCACCTACCCTCACACTGATCGCTACCCTTTGTTGCACCCTGACATATGAAAAGCACTGCCTCACTCGAGCAACACTTCATGCACATTAAATGTGCCAACTTTTGATGGAAAGAGTGAAAAATGTGCACATTGACCGAGGCATTCTTCAGCACTAGGTCACTCTGACTAGAGCTGATGTTTTCTTTAAATATTTTTTCCTCTTCCATGTTTATTTCCAGCATTTATTTCACTACTTCCTGAAGCCAGTTTCAACCACAAACGTGCATAACATATGAGTACAATGAATCTAAATTTAAAAACTGGCAGCAAGGAGGAAATATGACAAATAACTTAGAAAATGGACTAAAAATGCATGACCTCACTCCTTTTTCACTCAAAGTAAATGTGTTTCAGGTGGACAACAATTCTTCCAGTCACAGTCATGCATGTGACTGTTATACTATATGATTTCTATGGATCAGAAGCATGCAACCCCAGCTATGAGCTAAACACACACAATTATTGTTCACAGTTCACTACAGAGGAACTGCAGAGATGTGCCTCCCCAGAAACCATCTAATGCGATTTATCCGCTTGTCAACTACTTATCAACATGGACTTCATCCTCAGAATGGCCGCCTGTAAGATACAGACAAGACTGAACAGAGCGAGAGGGCGACATCAGTGGGGTGGGTGGGGGTTCAGAGATCAGTGGGGTGGAATGTCTCATCCGGAGAATCCTGCTCGTGGGGTTTCTCTCCCTCAGCGCTCTGGTGTCCGCTGTGCAGAGCAGACACCATCTGGTCAGCTGGAATGCTACAGAGCAGGGGGTGGAGGGGTAAAGGGGGTCTCCTATGCTGCAGGGGGGGAAGGGTTATGGCTGGGAGATGGGGTATTAACAGTAGTGGTATTAACCATTTAATGTCAATTAAACTCTTTAACATGAAATACAGTATGTAAACACTATGATATGATATACTGAGGCTATTGGAGCCATTAGCCTTTCTGTGTCCTGTAAATAACAATATGAAATGCCTGAAATGCTGTATAAATGATAATATAACTTGTTGTTAAAAGAGGTATACAGGAATTGTGTGTACTGCCTCTTTAGAACTGAAAAACATATATGCACAGGCACTGGGTTTGTGCCAGGTTTTAAGAACTACGGTGTCAGTTTCTTAGCAAGTAAGCACATTCACTTTTTTAGTAAGTTCAGTCTTACTCACATGGTATGGAAGCTACAGCAAACAGTTGGTTAGCTTAACTTAGCATAAAGACTGGAAACAAGATGGAAAGCTTGATGTGTCTTAGACAAATTCACATACTTTTGGAAAGAACTGTTTTTCCCAGTTTGCTAAGCTAAGTAAACTGGCCACTGACTATTGCATCATATTTACTGTACAAACATTAGAAAGGTATCAATCGTCTCATCTAAATCTTGGCAAGGAAGTGAATAATTACTCAAAATGTAAAGTGGTTAATGCTTAGTTTAAACGATACTGACAGTGAATGATGATGTTTTGTGGATGATGCTGCAGGTGACAGATGAGATTTCCCTTTAATGTGAAAAATCCTTAACAGATATTCACACTGATTGAAATTCAAAATACAACTGGTTCTTCAGTTCTTGTGAAGCTGACATTTATGGCACTATAGCAGAAACATGTTTGGAATCGTAGGACAAAATACAGACTGTACATGCAATTTACTGGTAATAAAACTCTAGGAGTAAGCTGAAGTGTTATTTGGACAGTGACTATATCCCTACATATGCTTTACGCAAATACATCTGCTTGTGCGTGTTTTATTAATGGCTGTTTCAAGGCAACATCTGTCACTCACGTGTCCACAAAGGCAATAAAACCCTGGTTGACATGTTCAGAAAAGCTTCCCCATAAACTTGCTTGTTTTGAACGACGACGAAAAACACTCATGACATGTATTTTATTCTCAGGCTTTATTTTGAGTTGACGGTTCTGGGAGTTGAAATTTTGCTCTGGCATAGAGCTAAAACAAAGTGAAATGTAGTATGGAGAGAGGCCTTGTGCTTCCCCTGCGCATGGAAACTATTATGTGCACGCAAATGAAATGAAAGCCTGAAGTATAACCATGTGTTTGTGCCATGTAAATATTACACTGGTTAACGACGTCATTGAAGTGGGCCTTGGCTATGCACTTGCTGACCAAATACAGTTAGCGTCTAGGTGACGAAGCTGGAAGCTGTCCACTCTTAACTGCTAGCTAGATTTATAAATATGTCTTAGCGCAGATTAGCCCGAGGGTAAGCCCTAGCACTCTTCCCTGTGGAGTTCCTATTGCTCACATTGTCACATCCCTTATGCTTTATATAAATATTTGTACTGCAGAACTTCTTGGCTGTGCAGCCGACATCAAACCCTGCTGAGAGGAGGAAAGAGGACAGGTCAGACCCAGAGAGAGGGGAGTGATGGAGCTGAGTGGGTGGATCTTGTGCCTGACTTTCTGCAGCCAAGTTTTACAGTTTAGCTACAGTATGTTACTGAACTGCCTGCATAAGTAGGGATGGTTACCGAGACCTGGTATTAGACAGGCCCTGGGGGTAAATTATTAAAGACTTCAGCATCAATAAGCTGTTGTTGGTATTGGAGAAATTAAGACAATCGTCTGATGCATTTTTTTCCATTCTCAATCCAGAAGGGAGATCACAGAGAGATCAAGGCATACATGCGCACACACACACACACACACTAAACACTCAAAAGTCTGGTTATACTTCACTGGATTTGATACTCACAATGCTGATTGCCGCAAGTGCAACAAGCCTTTTGCATCTAAGGTTGGAAACATGAGCAATATTTCCAAACATCTAGCAAAAGTACAACACATGCAGACAGAGAAAAGTAATATCTACAGAGAATTCGTAGGTCATCTCTTTTATGTTTTGTATACTAGCAGCCTAGAGCTCACACTGAGCTAACTTTAGCCTGCTAAATGTTTAGATATAAACATGGGCACTTTCTTGAAATCAGTCTGAAATGGTGAGAGAGTTAATATGATCACAAACACAGGGCCACATATATTATTGTAAAATAGCAAATAATAGGCTGAGAAGCCTCTCTCTCCTTCAGTTTCTCTAAGCAGAAATGCATTAGATGTAGGAGACATGTCGATAATAGTTATAATAAATGGAAATGACAAATGGACATTCTTCTACAAAACTGTGTGGGAAAGCAATGAAACTGTCACTCCAAAATGGATCTAAAGTAAATCTTTGCTAATTTTGAAGTAAACTGTGCCAATCTGGGTGCACAAGTGTACTTATTTTGGGCCTTTCCCTTTTAAAGCCTTGTTAAAACCCTTAATTACCCATTTAAATGTAACTTACAATCCTAATTTAACAAGAGGGTTTTTTACATCCCTTCAATTACTTTTCAGCTAAGCAACACTCTGTGGGAGGCACATTCACCAAACAAAATCTCAAACTTACACCTCCATGACAGAAGGCTGTGTGTTCTGGCAGCAGAACACATAGAACAAAAGCCCAATGAGAGACCATTAACTGATCTGAAGCTTTCGAAGGAGAGAAAGTTCTCATAGGAGCCAAAACGCAACGGGGCAATGCTTCAGGCCCCGTTCATACCGATCATTAACATGCGTCTTGGGTGATCCGATCACAAGTGAACAGCAAGTCCAGAAAATCAGTTCACATCTGGTGTTACAATGTGTCTCCACATGAGTCTCCAGTGACCGCTAGTGATGGAGCACATACATCTTTCCATTTGCAAAGTTCAAATGTATTAAAGTTTATAACCAGTGGCCTAACAGTAGTGGCCAAGAGGGTGGGAGAAATTGACACATTTACACAAATAACGAAATAACTTAATGCATAACATGTGTAGAATTTAAAGGCAGGTCCAAATAATCAAGCATGTGCAATAGACAGTGTTTCACAAAGTTTATACATTTCTTGTAATGCAACAACTCAAACTCAAAATTGTGATCTTCTTCATGTATTGCATTAAATGTCGTATTTACAAGAAGACACAAAAGACTTTGCCAGTGTTGTTTTGCAAATCAATCAATCAAGTTTCAGTTTTAAATTAGTTCAATGGTGAAAACAGGCAGCTTGTTTACAACCATCTGCTACTTATCTTGGCAGGTACGAGAGCCCAGACATGCCATTTGCATTTCTGTGAACCAAATGGAAATCTTTTCTAATTCTACTAGATTACATGGTCCTTCAGTGTGGCCCAGGACGTACTTGCGTACACATTGATAAAAGAATTGGACATATGCGTCCCACACAACTTCAGAATATGGTCCGAGCAATCGGATCTCAAAGTGTACTCAACACATCTTTGTTGCATTCACACCTGTATTTAGAGCTCTCCAGTTGTAATCGGATCACCTAAGAAGCATGTTACGTCAGTCAGTACTGAGGTGAACTGAAGTGCTGATGGCTCTTCCACTTAAGTTATGTCTTCTTTAACTCAAACTTCTCTTCTCATGCTCTTTGTTTTTCTTTCTATAGCTTTCTTGTAATATTTGTGATCCAGGAATTGAAACTTGAGTTGCACACATGACAACTTGCTGTGAAGAGAAAAACAAGTAGCAACCTAATGCTCCAGTGGAGAACAAAACAAGTCTCTGCAGCAGGAGCCCTCAATGCTCATCCACCCTGCAAAAGCCCTCTCGCCTGTATTGAGTAACAGGATCCCTCCAGGGGCGAGGCAACACTACCCCCAGACTGACACGAGGCGTTCAGGTGAATGATAACACTTACCTCGACCACATCACGCCTACTTCTGTTAAACAACAATGGAGCGTCTGTCTCTTTGTTTGGGGTCTTTACACGGTCCAAAGAAGAGGCAGGTAAAGAGCAGCAGAGTTATGTCGGTGGGAGAGGAAAATAAAAGCATGACAAGAGCCACTCCCTGCTCGGACATGTTCTGATATTGCTCAGTGGCGACTGTGCTTTGACAACTTTCTGTTATTTCCCAGCATGACAACATTAAAACAAAGTAGCATGCGTTATTAATGAGTTAGAGTAACACAAACGTGTGCTGTCCTGCTCAGTGCCTGAGTATGTCTTATTCAGGTTTGCATCAGCTTTCTTTTTCTGGCTTGCTCAACACCAAACAGCTGAGGAAGGTCTTGGGAAACCTGTTGTGACACAGGCCGCTGAGATGCCGAGACATTGGGAAAATTACAGTCGGGCAAGCTAAATACCATAGCCTTTGGACATGAAGCTTCAATGAGTTTTATTCAGTGCACCAGTCGAGACAAAAGCAACAGCTCTTGAAATGACTGGTAGCACAAGCTTATAAGAAATTACAGATCTTTTTGGAAGAAAGTAAGTTCAATCTTTACTTAACCAAAATTATAACATAAACATGGCAATTCATAGCCCACTGACAAGTGATAAGAGCCAGCCCCACTGTTTAAATCTTAGGAAAATGACTGCAGAAAGAAATGCACACTGAACAAACACAGGCTACACTTCACATAGAGCACAGTCACTATATTTCACAGGCAAACATAGTGTCATCACTCTCAATATTACCCAAGCAGTTTGCAAGTATTTGCATAGCCATGGCACACTGACACAGATAAATAAGACTTTGATTCCAAACTGTTTTCTGCAAGCTTATATATCTACATTAGTGACATTATTGTAGCCTTCACCAGAGCAGTCAAAAAATAAGGTATATATTGACAGCAAGTCCATTTCTGCTCTCTCACACTTGCTTATCACTTTGTTTTCACAGGTGGTTTTGCAGAGCACAGACCCAAATGCTCACTCCTCTCTGCCACTGTTTGCAAAGGGGCAACTCAACAGGTCTCTGTTGACCAATTTGCCAAAGTGAGACAGTGGGTGAAAGGATGAAACCAGATGGCTTGACTGTACTGTCACTTGATATGGGACTGCCTTCACAACACAGCCTGGATTCAGTGGGAGTATTAAGTGTTGCTCTCTTCAAAGGATGCAGACACGCAAAGACACAAGCATCAAAAAGCAGGAGGGTAAAGTTGCATTAAATAAAACGCACTATATCCACCATCTTCTGTCATCCCTAATAATTAAGGAAGGAAACTAATGTAATGACAGTTGTTGAGTGTGTAATCTCATGTCCTTGAATTTTAACCCAAACTCTCATAAATGATCATTTCCACTTCATTACTTAAACTCGTTCAGATGATGCTAACAGTTTATGCTAATGCCTCCAATCAACTGGAGTCAAAGCATAATAAACAACATGCTAGTTACAATGTTATAACATAGTCTGTACGTCAACATACCTGCGATCCTTTAAGGAGGTCTGATCACGAGTCAAACACAACATCCACGGAGATATTAGTTATCATGGGACCTTAGTAAGACAGCTGTTTAAAACAACACAGGAGGAAGCGACACTGTGGTTTTAACAGCAGGTTAGCTAACGTGATGTTTTAAGTTCCTGCAGATGCTAACCGTCAGCGACAACTATTACTGCAAGAACTAACGTCTCCAGCGAGTCCTCGACAAATATGAAAGAAAAAATAGGAATTAATCGACACTTGTCTGTTTAAGGAGACAGCCTGGCTCTCTTCACTCCCCCTCTTGCGAAGCTGAGGGGAGACCCAGCTCTGTGCTGTCAGTCCGGGGTCCGGAGGCGGCAGTAAAGCGGCTTCTCAAACTACAAACTTTAAACCGCGTCTGGCTTCTGATTGGTCCAAAAAATCAGCCGTGCTGCGTTCATGTGCATTTGGTAAACGCCCACTTCTCCGATTGTAGCGCTCAGAGTATGACAATAAAAACGGAAGAAGTGACAAATTACATTTGCATTAGTAGATGCATGCTTGTACTTACTTGAGGCCTTCTTGTTTGTGCAACTTTATACTTCTACTTCTACTCCCTACTTACAACTCCCTCTTAGAAACATACATAATCATTTGCATGATGAGTTATGCAGCTCTAAACTCCTACTACTAACACAATTTCACATACAAAAAACAAACATTAAAGCAAAAACCTAAGAATCAATCTATTCATAAATTAGAAGTGATCTCTCATCAAAAAGTTCAGATTTAGCATTGCAGTATCTCAGTGTTGCATTCTGTGACCATAAAATACTGCTTCACAGATTAGAAAAGTGTGTGGGACTTTCTGCCACCGTGCTGAATTGGTTAAAATTTACAAGACTGGGGTTACTTTGTGCCAATTGGTGATTGGAATCTGAGAGAATAAAAATTACAGAAGGAGTACCTCAGGAGTCCATTCTCAGGCTTCTTCTATTCAACAAAAAATTCATCAAAAAATTCCTTTATTCGGCCCACAGTGGGGAAATTCACAAATTACGGACTATTATAACTTTTTCTACCATACTTATGCAGATGACAGTCTACATAACCATGTCACCACATCACTGCAGACTTTTACACTTGCCAAATCAGTGCATACTGAGTGGGTCGGCCAAAAATAGCAAAAAACTGAATGCAGAAAATAATGAAATAATTGTTTTTCGCCCCATGACACTAAAATCTACAATTTAAGGCAAACATCTTTTAGTTATATGTGTAATTATGGACTCAGACCTAAATTTCAACAGTCACAGAAAGACAGTTACAAAATCAGCCTACTACCACCTTATAACATAGCAAGGATTAAGGATATCTGTCAAGACAAGCTAGAGAAAAGCTTGTTCATTCATGTATTTTCAGCAAGCTGGAATATTGTAATGGTGTTTTCACAGGTCAAAGGATAGACTTTAANAGAAAATACATTTTTTCAGGGGCTTTAAAAGTGGAAATTGCGGCTTAACTTTGCCTGTAAGACGAGTGTGAATCATCCCTGTGCAGCAGCTCCTACCTGCAGGAGCTCAGCGGTGTGGGCAGCACTACACCAGCTGTGTAGACGGCCTGGTGGAGGCCCCGCTGGTTGACCCGTCTGGCGAGCTCTCGGATCAGAACTGGAGTCATCCGCTTGAGGCGCAGCTTCTTATGAACACACAGGAACTTGACCTGCACCATCTTCTTCTCCCTGCAGAACACATTTTGAACATTTGCTTTGAGACATTCGCAGAAAATATTGCTGCAGTTTTCTCGGTTATGAGTGCTGTGAATACTAATCAGATTTCACATAAATACATATCTTTTCGTTATGAGCTACTCACGTCTCATGTATGCGGACATCTGCGGGAACAGCAGCGATGAAGCCGACCAACTTGTTATTGGTGTCGACTCGCACACCGAGGTGCCACTGGGGCAGCCAGTTAGGAGGTTGTAAAGCCCTTAAGAGGAAAATAATGACATTGTCGACAATATGACTCTGTGAATAAACGTAGGGGTAGTTCAATAAACTCGGATTCCAATAAACGTTCCAATAAAAGAATCGAGCTTGAGATGACTTGGCTGAATGAATACGGCAGCTTTCTGTAACCTCAGGGCCGCAGACCTGCGCCAGTTCCTGGAATGCTAATGTCAATTGTTCCTCTCAAAGTAAGTGTTATTATGTTTTGATGTAAGTGTTCCCTGGAGGTGAGGAGATACCATTCATGGAGATAAGGGAGAGAAAAGGCAGTAGTAAAGAGATTAGGCGGCTTGTAATTGATGTGGTGTGTTGGAGGGTCGGCGTTGGAAATTGGAAAAACGATAAGGCTAAAAGACAAAAGACAAAAAAATTTTGGGAAATATATTTTGTTGGAGCCACAGTAATATTTTTGATTTGTCTCTTGTTTAGTTGATATGGAGGTCATTATTTGTAAATAGAGATGCAGTTCTGCTGTTTGGACACGGGGTGGTGCACTGGAGTAGAAACAAAGGTAAATTAGGTTAGATGCGGGTGATGGACAACAGGTGTGTGGACTGGGACAGGCAACAGTTTTTTGACTTAAATATAGAGTCTTTCAATTAAAAACGCGTACATTTAATGATACTGAGGGGCGAACTGCTCCAACATATTTAGTTACTTTCTTTCACAGAGTTTGTTGGTTCAGTTCTCATATCTTTGCATTTAAAATACTGCTTCAGCCAGCAGTTAATTATTTTAGCTTAGCACAAAGACTGGAAACAGGCAGAAAGAGCTAGCCTGCCTCTGTCCAACGTTAACAAGCTAGCAGCACCTTTAAAGCTCACTAATTAGCACGTTATGTCTTGTTTGTTCCTGGTCAGCACTGAGAAATAATCCAGTTTTTCCTCTGTGGTTTTCATACAGATTAAAAAAACAAGCAAACAAATAAACAGCACATAACAGCTCCAGGCTACCTGTGTCTCACTGTTTACACCACATTTTTGCCTGTAGCCTTATATTTAGATGAGACCTCTAACTGTCCACTAGAAAGCGAATAAGCATATTTTTGAAATGACTGGACCACTGCTGAGTAGAGCATGTGCAACCTGCTCCGAGCTCACCATTGCAGATACTGTGGAGAGAAGTCAAATCTGATGGTGTTGTCATCCTCTTCCATGTAGTTCTCATTTAGCAGAGTGCACAGCTCTCGCAACTGAAATAACAGGTGGAAAAAATGGAAAAGCACTGAGTTGAATTTTCACACTTCAAAATAAGAGACGGCTCCTTCCTTCTCAAAGACCAGAATGCGACAGGTGTGTGTGATGCAGTTTCTAATGATGCACATGCTGTAACTTACAGTCGGTAACTTACCACCGTGGGGCTGCTCAGGTCCAGAGAGTCCCAGGAGAAACCTTGAGGTAAAGAGTAGGGCTCCTTACGGACACTGGGATCAGCTTCTGCTATTGGGCCGTGAGCCTCAGTGCTGGCACCTGCTCCATCTGCATTAGGAATATATAGCACATACTTTTATACTTATTCCCTTTCTGCTGAGAATTAAATGAGAAGACTAACACGTTCACTTGGTTCTCTCTAATGGCAACAGAATCCACCTACCAGCACTTCTAAAGCTCACTAATTAACATGTTATATTTAGTTTATCTAATCTATGTGAAAACCGAAGTGTAAAAATGAGAATTCGTCATTTTATGGTAGGTTATGTGCCAATCTCTCTTTCTTGGCTGAGAGCAGTAATATCCTGGAGTCTCCACTGCTCACAGCCAAGAAATAGTCCCACACATAACCTCCATAAAACAAATATGGCATTTTCACACTGTGTTTTTTTTTTGGTACAAACTAAACAAACAAGACATAACTGTTAATTAGTGAACTTAAAGAGGGGCTGGTAGGTGGAATTTGAAATTTTTTTCTTAACCTTTGGACGTAGCAAAGCTGGCTGTTACTTCTTATTTAACATATAGATAAAATAATTATGTTTATCTTCTCATCTAATTAGAAGATTTTTTCCCAGAATGCAAAGCTTTTGCTTCAAGTGTCTGCTTTGGTTTTTCAAGTATCCCTTCACACTACTGAAGGAGGAATGGCTTCTCACCCAGTCTGGGGACGGGCTGCGTTTCCCAGAATCGGTATGTGTATTTTCCAGCCTGCTGCAGGGTCTTGGGCAGACCCGGGGCCAGAGAGAAGAGGTGGAGAGCTCTCTGGATCTCCTGCTGCTTGCTCTCTGGAAGGGAGTTCAGCTACGACAGGACGAGACAGTCAAGGACAAGTTACCATATGAGCTTTGCCAAGAAGATTGAGGTTTGGCTGTCACAGCGTGAGTCAGCTCGGCCCCTCCGGTCAAAACCGAGACGTGTGATCTGCATACAATACACCCACAGACAAGTTTATGAGGGTTCACATTGTCACAAAGCAGCACACACACACTCTACATCGCTGCTTGTATGCACTCACACAAAGACACAAACCATGGCAAAAGGATCCCTGGGTCCATCTGGTCTCCAGGCATCTTCCTTCTTCTGCTTCTTTTTGCTCCTTTTTTGACTCCCGCTGTCATCCTCTGTCAGCTTCTTATCACTATAAGACATTTTCATGCATTGATGTTCCTGCACTGTACTGATGTAATTTGTTTTACTAACTGAAAATAGTGACATACTTACAGCGAGTTTGAATCAGTCATTGTGGACGAGTCCTTGGTGCCGAGGGTGAACTGGGGTGTTTTTCTGTCACATTTGTGGTTTTTCAGCTCTTATCTCAGGCAGCAGCGAGGGGAGGAGAGTGACCGCCTCGGCAACCCAACCCGACCCCCGCCCAGTCCGCAGATAACTCAGAGCAATACTAACAATTAAATATTACTTCTCACGGTCTTCATACGTCAGACGGCTGCTGAGTCGAGCGCTGCAGCAGATTAAAGCTTATAGCAGCTTGATCCAGGGAACACATTTAATTGGCTGAGGTTGCCTAATTGCAGAGCTCCCATATAGACTTCTATTTAAGGTTCAACACTTTTTCCGCAGCTTTTTATCTCTTGTGGACTCGTGATGATCATCGTGTTCAGTGTAATGTGCAGTATGTTCAGCAACACTCAGTTTGACCATACAATAAACTTAACTTAGTTAGTTAACTTGTTGAGGGTAACTCCTCACAAGGACAAATATAAATGTTTTAATATTTACTATATCATATTATTACATATTTCACACATACACAAAACTTAATCAAGTGCAAATTCAGATAAGATTTCACTCAACAAAGCACAACAAAACACCACAGGCTCAAGAAGTATTTAAATTGAAGTATTTGTGATTAAAAGAAAATGTTTTTTACAGCAATGATAAATCTTTGTGTTTTGAATGCTATACAGTATATCTTGATATTTTCTCTGAAATGACTTCTCACCAGAACAATTTTGACTATCCAACCTTTAATAAACTACACTACACTCTTTCAGTAAACATTATAAAATAATGTTTAGACAAAATAGAATAAAAAAAACATATATGCCATCTCAAACTTTTATTTGCTACTAAAAGTAAGGAAGCACAAAGACGACCATGTCTCGACAACTGTATCAAATGATTTAAGGTGAAATTGTCAGCGTCAATTATTGAACAATTCATCAGACTGTACTTCAATCTTACTTGTTTATACACAGCAACATACTTTGTCACACCATTCAAACACCCACCACTGTTTCAGTTCCCCTATTCCAACATGCTTTAAGTGCTACAATAATCAGCTATAATAATAATACCCTCAAATAAAATCAGGAGAGAAAACATTTTTAAACAGATGGTAAAAGTTCCGAAAGGCTCATATGGTTTGCTTTGAAACTCCCAAACCCCACAGAGCAGTGTTTGTGTCAAGATCCACTCTGAATCTTATGAAGTCGTTTTCTCGTGATAAATTATCCCATTGTCTCGCAAAATCGGCCTTTTGTTTCGCTGAGATAACGAGATAAATTAACCCATTATCACGAGAGAACAAGCTTTGCTATCTCGAGATAACAAAATAATTAACCTGTGATCTCAAGATGGGAAAAAAAAAGTTTCAAGCAGGGTCGTTCTCAGCTTCTGTAAAAAGATATTGAGCAAAATAAAACACAAACACACACATTCTCAGACCTGGAATCAAACTTTCACGCATCATCTGATCAACCCTGCAATCTCTGGATGTGAGATGAGAGATCAAGCCCATAAAAAAATAATAATTCTGGGAGTAAAATATGTGAATCATCCCTCCTCCTCACTCAAATATTTTTGTATAGTCCCTGAAGAGGAGCGATACTGGGTGCAATACACATCTATAACCAATATTTGATACCTTTCCTGACTTTATTCCTTCTTATATTTTCAAACTGACCTTTAGTGGTGACCTCACACAATCACATTCAGACAAAGAGGTTAGTTAGTTGGACCAATTGTTCAATGCACTCACTGCTTCTTTGTTCTGATCTTTCAGAATTCATTGCTCCTAATAACAGTGACATCTCTCACATTGTGCATTGTGTTTACCCCGAGGGAGCTTTACTGAAATCCCTGTGGAGTCTGTTGCATGCTGCTTGGATTCATCTGGGGAGCATGTCAATTTATTTACATATAGCTCAATATAACAAATTTGCCTCAAGGGGCTTTGCGATCTGTGCAGCATCCTCATGAGCCCTTTGCACCTAATACATCTGTGTAACCATTTGTGCATTAAATGGTCCAATCTCCTTTGATCTGTCTTCAAATGAAATATGTCAAATTGATGCGGCCTGCACCTATAAAGTGCAGCCCAGAGCTATTTTTGTCTTTATTTCCTGGTTTTACTGTGGTATTATCCTGCCACTGGAAGCTAAACGCCAACAGGAGAAGGATGCTGCAAACACCTGTCACCACTCAGGGCGAAGAAGGAGAAATTGTGAAGTCTTATAAGTACTCAGCAAAGCTCATAAACTGATCATATGAAGAAGTACGAGGCAGGGAAGAGGAGCCCACTCCCCTTGAGGCTCTGGTGTTTGAATGCAACATACTACATGCTCTAGTAATCACGTTTGATCCATGCTCTTTTCTCTCCAGTGTAAGACATGAAGCACTAAGCGTTCTGATGCAGGCCAGACACCAGAGCCAGAGACACAGCCTGGCTCAGCTGCTCACCCTGGAGGCAGCACTGAGGCATAGGATGAAGGCTAAATTAAATTTCCAATTGAACAATGCACAACATGTCTCTGGTGAGCTGACGCAGCCTCTAATGCGCTGCCTATATGTCTAACTCCAGCGTTCATTTTTGTTTTGTTTCGTTGTAGCTTTTTGTGCCACTTTCCTTTTTCATTCTGGAAAGGACTCAATATCCCCCAAAGGCCATTAAAATTTCATCTCATAACTGCGCCGGAGCTCCTCTTCAGTTACTGAAGGAGTCACTGGGGTTTATCATGATGTGGAAAAATAATTTACCCATTTTGTTGAGAAGGTAACTAATTAAATTTTAATGTATGGACGATTTCAGGCCAGCCATGGTGATTGATGTCACACTTCTTATGTTGACAACAAATTTATATCATGGTGATGCCAGAGAAGCTGGTTTCTACTGTGATTCACAGCATAAACATGAAAAAATGTGCTTATTCATATAAGTATATAACACAACCACTCTCCATTGGATATTTGTCTTTTTTGACTTTTTGTTTTCAATGATCACTTTTCTTTCAATTTTCTCTTTTCACGTCACACGACATTTTGGACACTGTAGGTAACTTTGCAGAAGAATATGATTGGCTGGTTCATATGCAGGATCTGCAGCTCTTGCAGGGTCTAGTAAATTACCTTTGCTTACTTAAAGTACTTGGTTTTCTTTGGTCTGACCATCATGAACTGTCCTCCACAGTCACCTGACCTCAACCCCATGGAACATTTACGGGGACTGAGAAAGCAAAGCAGGATGACTTACTTGAACGAGTCCACCTGACTGTCATCTGAACGCAAAGAGACTAAAGGAAATCTGACTTTAAAAAAAAAGAAAAAAATAATAAAGGAGTTTAGTCAATGCCACAAAATTCGATTAAATTTGATAACAGACCTAGAAATAGAGCAGAGTCATTGATTAACCATGATGTAACTTCTTCAAACTGCAATCCTGGTATAGACCAGTATATACCAGTATATACAATATATATAGTTCCAGTCTTGTACAATCTTAACCTTTCTTCTGTCTGTGTCTGCCAGCACAGCGTTTGCTTGGAGTCTCTGCCATTACTCTAAATCAGCATGTGCTTGGTGACCAGTGTTTGTTCACTCTTGAAGCTTAAATCCATGGGATGCCAGTATGATTTGCCATACGATAAGACATGTGGTGCCACAGCATTAGGATATGCAAAAACTGCACTCTGAAGTTTTGTGGTATTGACAGTTCCCTCAAGAGGAGGGAACATTATGAACAAGCTAATTAGCAGGGAAAGCTCCTGGATTTAGACTTTATGTGACAGAAGCATGTTGTGTTCTCTGCTTCTTACTTTCTAAGATGTTTTCTCTAATGTGGTCTTTTATGTCTGTCTGATGAGACTCGCAATTCAAGTGTCTTCACTGCCTTCTCTTTTTTCACATGAAGACACTGTGTTACTAAGTCAGTCGCTGCACCTTGTTAAAAACCTCTAAATATAACTGTGTGCTTTAGACCTAATCACTCCAGATCCTGTATCAATCACCTCCGGAGTTCTTATTTTTTTTTGTACTCCAAGTTGGCTGATGCGAGGAGATTCCCCTTAGCTGAGAAAATAATGAGGACTTTAAATTGTCAGTTGTGAGGAGCGGATCGAGATCACAGGGACAGCGGAGACATACAGTGTGTCCCGTGAACATATAAATGGTTCACGGGATGGATTTTCACTCTTGAACACACTCATGCATGTAAGTGTGCAGATGTGCTCGTTTTAGATGGGTTTGTATTTGCAATTGATGTGTGTGTGCTTACAACGAAAAAAGAATGTCATATGTTCAGACAAACACCTGTAGGTGGTGCAACCCCCCTCCCCCAACAATAATAACATACAGCACTATTAAAGCCAATCAACAGCAAACTGCAGAGTGGCAATTTGTTGCTCTCTGCTCAGGGGATATAAGGATAAGCAGACATGTTTGCTGTGTGAGTGTGTAGATGTGAGCGTGCTATTGTGTGTGTGTGTGTGTGTGTGTGTGTGTGTGTGTGTGTGTGTGTGTGTGTGTGCGTGACTGTGCTCTGGTGGTTCAGTGCAGCACACACACACACACACACACACACACACACACACACACTCACACACACACACACACACACAGTCAGAAGCATTACTAATCTGTAAATAGATCTGTATTGCTGTGATCTATCTGCCGAACAAGATCCTCCTCGCTTTGCCCCGCTCTCTCTTCTTCTTCTTCCCCGTCTCCCTCGTCTGTCTCACCGTCTGCAACTCTGTTGTTTGCGAGACTGGATGAATGAGCAGCAATCGTTGCATCTCTCTTTCTCTCTGCTGACTCTTGTCTTTCAGTTCCTCTGACTCACTGTCTCTCAGATTTCTCTTTCAGCTTGTTGTTCAGTTCTTGTCTCATTCTCTCTCACTTATGCGTTTAACTCGGCTGAATCCTCCCTGACAGCCGCGACTGTCAAATAAGTCATCCCCCAAAATACATAGTAAATATTTCTAATCAGTTCATAGCAATGGTTAAGCCATTAAATATCTGTTTATCTTTTTATACAGACAGGCTAAATAATCAGTAGATTGGATGATAATTGACAAGGAGGAGAAGCTATTTTATTATTATTATTTATCATTTTGCTGTCAGTTTAACAGGGTAAAGATAGGACGAATAGAGAAGAGTCATAAAGCCAGCAAAGTGATACACTAATGTCTTTTGTGTGTGAACAGCAGATATTACCACAAGCTAAAGGTCATAAAAGACGAGAAAAGCAAGAGCGTGTGTTATTGCCTGTTAATTAAAATGTCTGTTTGTGAGTTGAAAAAAAGTGTTTATTCTTCTCTCATGAGTGATGTGTGACATTTACCCACACAGTGACACCAAGATGTCATTATTTCACACATAGCAGCCATTAAAATATGTTTGATTGGTTTGTCTGCTCATTCTTCTTCGATTACATTTTTCTATCGTTCTGCTGTTTTCAGACAGATTGCAGGGTGACGTGCTCCTTCAAGGGATGAGAGAAGTCATCAGCCCGTCATCAACTCAAGCTCTTTCAGATGATGTTGAAAATGAATGGCCGTTCAGGTATAATAAGGCAATCTGACTTTTTTTTTTTTTTTTAAAGGGGAGGCATTTTGCAGACTAACACATAAACAAAGTCCAGCCTTCCAAGAAATTACACTCATATTGGACGAGTCTGCAGCCGGAGATTTACACCCAGTCTTTGCTCAGTGCTACTATGCAGCAAATTGTGTGTGTTTTATGTACCATGACAAAAAGTAGATGTGTGGAGGGTCTGGGAGGTGGGTGTATGTAAGCATCTGATGTTAATGCTGCAGACTGATTTTGTGTCCTGTGTCAGACTGTAAGTATGATATAGAACTTTTTTGTATTCTTTGTTTACAATATGAACATGATTATTGCATCTGTCAAACCTGATGACATTGTTTCCTTTTTTGGGACAATCCTGATTCAGCTCATTGAACAATATTGCTTGGATTCGCAATGAAGTTTTGCCTTTTTTGATGCTACCACTGAGAGGCGCCAAAGTAAGAAATTCCAAAATCTACTTGTTGAAGTGTTTCAATCAACTGTTTTTGTTTCCCAACTATTAAAAATATCAGTTTTCAAAAATTAATTTCTCGGCATTATCGTTTGCCGAGTGGCTTTGGAAACAATAAAACAGTCTTCTCTCAGGGCAGGAAACACACTATCCATCCCACACTTCCTCCCACACACTTGTCACTCATCCTGATGGGCTGCCTCCTTGAAAAAGGTGCCTGGCCCGAGGCTAAGCTAACTGGCTCCTCTCTAGAGTGATGATAGAACAAACAAACAGGGGACTTTCACATGAGCGATGAAAATCAATAAATAACACATCCCTTGAACTTTATGCTGTTTTTGACATCGAAGAATTTCATGTTGTAACATCGGTTTGGGATCAACTTCTAGAGAGTTAAAACTTTTTTTTTTCATTTTTAATAAAATTACACATAAAGCCTGAGAATATCTGGTTAAATTGGAGAAGGCACCGGTCTCTTTCCTGCCTGTGGAATTAGTGCCGACCTGGCTTCCTAGGTCCTAATCAGCATCTTTTCATCAAAGAGTCCAGGATGCTACTTTGATGTTTGCCAACAACTCAGAAAATGAAGCGCTCAATTTTGTTCTGATTAGAGGATAGAGGACCCCCCCCCTCCTTTCTTAAATCATGCAATCGCAGGGCCTTGTTTGTTGGTATTATTTGGCCATGGTGCTGGCCTTGATGAATGGGCAGGACAACAGTATTTGCATTCACCTTGAGCTCCAGCCTAAATACTTGGCTTTTCTCTCCGTGCCAGATTCTGCTAAAGAAGAGGTCTCGCTTTCAATATTGGAGCTGGCCGGCTGTGTTATTGGCAACTTGTCATTTCTGTCTGCCTTTGTCCGTCTTACATTTAAGCCATGAAGCTGGCATTATGGTTAAAAGTGACAGTAACAGTCAGCCGGCAGGATTCAGTGTCTTGTTCAAGGACGTGGAGGATAAGTCCTGGAGAAAATGGCTGTTGTGGGAGATCGAAACATTGACTTTACAATAATGACCATTACATCTACAACCGCGGACGACCTCCATGTCACCTTTCCTTTCTGTCAGCCTCTCTCTCTCTCTCTCTCTCTCTCTCTCTGCCTCCCATTCTCTTGTTTTAGCTATTCGAATACAGAAAAATGGACAGAGATACACTTCACCTGTCCAGCTAGCTTTCTAAAATTTCATGAGGCTTACACTGGAGAGGGGGGAAAAATGTACTTAAGGACAAACGAACCTAACTTTTAAATCAAAAGGTCAGTTACTTCATTATCTTTAACTATGTGTATGTGTATTGTCTGATATTGACAAATCATTATTACATTATGAATTTCTACAGTGAGTAAAAGATATGAGAAACTGAATTTGACAACATAAATTTATTTAATAAGTTTAAGGGTAAAAAAGTAATTGTCTATGTACAAACCTGATCCCAAAACGTTGTGTTCACCAACAATGATTTCACATTTCTTTTTTAGTGTTCCTGAGCCCATGTATTAATCTCCTTTCTTAAATCATATGTTTGACAAAGTGTTGAACCTCTCTCCATCCTCGCTTATGAACGACTGAGTCTTTCCAGGATGAACCTTTCATACCCAATCATGATACTCTCACCTGTTACCAATGAACCTGTTTACCTGTGGAATGATCCAAACAGATCACGCAATGATGAGATTCATAAAATAAGAAGAATAAGCTGATGTACAAAGACTATACTTCCATTATTTCAACATGTCACACTTTAACACGTATGTGATAAAATCTGCTTTTCACCTATAGTACGATAATGAACACAAACAGCCTCTTTGAAAGGGAACATGACCGGCCTGCTGAGGGCGCCAATTCACAAAAACATCAAGATCAGAAAACTGGCAGCCCTGAGGAACGCACAAGAAGGGATGTAAAAGTTGAAGCTGCAGCTGTGTTTGATACATTAATAAAGACACATATCTGTGTATATATATGGAGGACTGAAATAAGTCGTTTGGCATCAGGTGATCTTACCACGTGGGGAACAATACTGAATCACAGCTTTGTTGTGTGAGCTCAGTGTTCATAGTCTCTCACAAGATACGTGCCCCGTCACTTCAAACCCTCAGGCTCTGCCTCCCTGACAGCGACAAAACAACCAGCGTGTATCTTTTTTTGAAAAATTGTTGCCGAGAATGAGGCCACAATAAATCAAAGTGCAATAGAGACGCATCACTGTGTTTGTACAGTAAATTAATGTTGCTTTTTCTAGATCCAAACTCTTGTCAAGGAGAAAAGAAGACACCTTGAACGAGATCAGTCTGTATATGAGCTGATGAGATTCCTTTGAGTAAGCACTGTTCCAAATACAGAATTCATCACTAATTCACATTTTTTGCTGTAATTCAAAGAACACATTTCACTTGAAACACTTTTGAAATTCAATATCGTGAAAGTATATTTAGCTATGAACTCTTAATCCCCGTGTCAGCTCAGCCAGTCAGTTTCCAACCTCAAGAACAATTTCAGTTCAGTAAATAGCAAATGAACAGTTGAGTTCACTGACTCAGGGCCGGACACATTTGAGATCACAATTATTCTGACAGATCAAGAACAAGCTCTTTTTGTCTTTTTATGGCAAGGTTACTCTTAAATGCATTTTATCTCAACATAATAACAGGCATCGATAAAAATGTATTAAGTTAAAAGAGCAGTTCAGCCACTAATTTCTTTTCTGTTTTCCAAGGTAACAAACTCCATTTAAACTTTCTCCATGATATTTTGATAGTCAACATCTCCGTCATCCGTACCTCACTGAAACTAATCCACCAGCATGTCCCGTCTCTATAAATGCAACTATATAAACTCTCTATCCTATTTGATTAGAATGCGAGCAGAAAAACAAATCTTCTTCTGGATTCAGCCCACGGTGATTTGTGCAGTCCAAAAATTCATCAGTCACTTCCATTATTCTAGCAGCCAAACTAATTTTGTGCTTTAAGTGAACCTCCATATGCCGGTTTGGAGACCTGCCAAAGTGTCCGGTGGAAGTAGACGAAGCTCAACAACCGCAGTCAAAATTTACTTGCATTTATTGGCTGTTGGCTCGTATTATTTTCCCACAGATTGCGTGCGATGTTCCTTATGTGGGATGGAGTTGGAAAGCATATGAAAACAGACACTTCATACAGCATCACTATGCAAACCAAAACCTGCCAAGAGTGTCTCTCATTGTGAGTGTTTTGTTCTATTTCTTGTCCTATCTGTCTTGTTTTGTCTCCTCGTCTTACCTGCATTTATAATCCTTTGTTCCCTGCAAAGAACCCTGTGACAAGCCTGTTTGTGAAAAGGACTTTATAAATAAATTTGCCTGACACCAATATCTCCAGAATAATTTAAGCAACCCATTTAAATCAGCCGGTGACCTAACTGAGGATGCTGCACCAGTTTTTGAGGAATGCCGAAGCAGAAAAGTTGCGACTTGAAGGAAGACGGTTCTGGCTCTGACAGCGGCAGCCTTGAGGTCAGACTTTGCTTAAGTTCAGGACGGAACAGTTTGGCTTCATTTATTTCATCCAAATTTCATCACAAATCATCATTTCGGAACATGCAACACTTAGACATACCTCTTACTCCCTATTATTACCATGTTCTCTGGCTTTCGCCTCAGATATCGGACCATCCCACAGATCACCACAATCGATACCCTTCTTTCAAAAGTTTACTGTAATCCTATCAATCTACGTATTACTCGCAAAAATCTGCTCTTACATCAACCTTCAGTTTCGGTTTTAAACTAAGCAGGATCATAGTCTTGTGGAAAACCTCGGGGTCAGATGCGCGGCTCTGTTTAAGAGGACGATCCGGGTTTGATTTAAGTTTAGATTGCGCCGTCCGTCTGTCTGAGTTTCGCCGCGAATCAACATGAAGGGAGGCAGATGAAGTGAATAAATAAAAGGAGGATTGGGTCGAGGAGAGAGAAGGGGGGGGGGGATTAATAAAAGAGGAGCCGTGTTATTGGGAGTGTCAGGCTGCGAGCGACTCAGCCTGGGGAGCCTCCCAAATCACTTTGCCTGGAAAATGATAAGACAATACGTCCGATCATCTTGTGTGTGTGTCACTCATGAACGATTATGTGTGTGTACAATACTGCACTTTATAGTAGTGTATATGCATGTATTTTATACCTAGAAGTAAATTCATAAACTGTGTGTGTGAAAGAAGATTAAGTCCACTTTCAATGACCTAAAGTAAACTCTATGTTTGCGTGTCTTTTCCTTGAATCTCCACAAAAGCCTGTATTTATTGTTCAAGTGTGCATGACCACATACTTACTGTAATGGCGGGGAAAGCGTTTGTCACCGAGCATGTGCACGTGTTCTCGGTGCAGGAGTGTGTTTGTGTGTGCATTTCTGTGTGCGCGCCATACAGATTAGCTTCTGATCCCTTCGTAAACCAGAAATCAATAGGTCTCAGTCTGTATTCAGACGGTTAGACAGACAGTTCTGCTTCAAAACATCCAAACATCACCTCCACTCTACATTCAGAGCACACAAATGTCTTTCTGACATCTATGAAAGACAGAGAGAGAGAGGACGAGAGAGGCGCGAGGGGGCAAAAAAAAAAAAAGAAGAAAAAAAAGCGGAGGAAAAAAGAGCAGGAGGGAACAGGAGTGAACAGGTCTATTTTTGACATTGGTAAAAGATGTGGAGCAACATACAAAGACAGGCGGACGGAGAGTGGTGGAGCGGGAGACATCAGCTCTGTTTCCCTCATTGGATAATAGAAACAGAGAGAAGGGAGGAAAGAGCAGAAGAAGCACAGACTCGTAGCATACAGCAGTGTCTGACATCACAAAGACAAAGAGAGGCCTTTCAAGCTATAACCTCGATTGACAGCGACAGCGAGAGGCAGAGGGGTCAGAGGAAAGACAAGCGAACAATAACGCAGATTTCTAGCTCGCCGTGCTTCATTCCATCTCAGACGCACGCCGCATTAAGGTCTTGCCACACCACAATTTACGTCATTTCACAAAGGCTCCACTCGACTGCAGATTTTGGTGGAGTGAAATTCATCTGGACAAATTCATGAATAGATAAAGGGGTTTGAAGCTGGGTGGTGCAGAGTAAACTGCTGCTGCTGCTGTGGACGTGCAAGCACCAGTCGGCTCTCTAAGATCTTGCGCTGTGCCGATCGCTCCCCGGTACATTTTGTCCTGTCAACTCTATCTAACTTAGCTCGGTCACCGACAGGACAGTCAGTTCGCACAGGTCATTCAAAAGATGTATTTGTTTGTCTATAGGCTGTGCCTCTTTTATGGGGCTATATATACTCCAGGGGTACAGGTTTAGTGTACATTAAAGCCACAGAGAGCCGAAGTGAAACCAGAACTTCCGGGTTCTGTTCCAAATGTAAGAAAAACCATTTGCAACTATGCTAATAACTAAAAACACAGTCTTCTCAGCAGTAAGTTGTGTCATACGTTTAAGATAAGATAATTCTTTGTTGATCCCCCATAGGGGAAATTCGGGGATGAGGATGGTAGTTCTTATATCATAACACCATTTCCCATAAACCCTAGATGTTTAAGGGCTCAGTGTCACGGCTCGACAGAAGCTCATGGGTGAGTTGAGAGGTTGTGGTTAAGTCAGACATGTCTGTAATAGTAAGTACAGAGAGGACTGAGTGCTGTTGAAGTTTTTAGAGACTTTAATATCACGATAGATAGATAGAAAGATAGATAGGTAGATAGATGCATTCATTCATTCATTCATTCATTCATTGATGAACTTTATTTTTCCCAAACGGAGAAATTCTGTTGTTGGAGATGCTACAGTTAAAACAAAGCAACACATATCACATTAAACAACAAGGTTACAACATGACATAAAACTACATCCAGTGCAACGAACAAGTACTTAAAAAAAAACACTCACCCTATGAGTAATAGTGTAAAGTAGTAGAGGTAGAGGTGATGTGCAAGATAATGCAAACTGTTGTACAAGAAACATAAAATTACCAGCTAATGCGTTTGTTATATTTGTTAGGGCGCATCTTCATCTTCTTCTCTTCTGTTTTGAAAATTCAATATCATTTCATTGCTTGTCGATGTCTGAGTAGTGTCAGAGCAATTTAATTTGGTTAAAGTAGAGAAAGCCTGAGTTGAGATGAGATGGTTGGCAAAGCAAGCAACAGTTACCGAGTCTGCCAGCGATAAGATGAAACACAAGTCCTGAAGTTTCTCTATGAGCTTAAATAGTATTAACAGTAATGTATCAAGAGAAAAAGTATCACAGTATGTTGCTGTATCAGTTTTACATCCCATCTACCTTCTTGCATACAAGCGTGGATGAAGACTTAATGATGGCTAGTGGGAAGGTCACGGGGTCATCGATATTAAAACAGACCTTTCTGTGGGAGGCGTGATTTCACTCAGCAAATGAGATGACTATCTGCCCTTTACAATATTAGTTTAGCTTTAATGTGTGAAAGGCTGACAGTTTACCGTGTGGTCGGTGCCAGAGGGGAGGTCACCGGGTCTTTGAAATTCAAAGGACGTTTCCTCTGTGAAGGCATGGATGTATTCAGAAAATGTATTGGTAATCCACTTAACTTGTTTTGAGGTACGCATGTGCAGCTGGGAATTTCAGCCTAGCATCATATTAATGGAAAGGTCAAGGGACAAGCAGAATCAATGAAAAGCCAGCAAATGTAATGGGATTTTGGTGATTAGTGCTTTGGGTGCCTGAATAATGAACTAAAGTGTTGATCAAGTGGACATTTTTTTTTTAAATCGCTGGTGGCACGAGATGAAATGTCGCCCAGGATTCAAGCAATTTCCGTGCCACATTTTACGGCGCTCCAGTTGTTTCACACGCTCATGCCAAAATTTACAGTCATAGACACAAACGCAGGATAACAGGATGAGTCACGCACACAGACACAAAAACACGCATTTGTGTGCATATGGATGTAAACAGGCACACACACACACGCCAGCCCAGTTTCATGCCAAAGCCTGTAACAGACCTGCTGATCCACTAGAGGACAGAGCGTCACGTTTTGCCTCGCTCAGGTGTGAAATGCATGAAGGTGAAGCAGCAGCAGAGAATGATAATGACAAGAGCAGCAGAATAAACAGTCCACATATGTTGAATCAAACACAGGACTTTCACGCAGGACATCAAGGCTAAAATCCTGTGTGAAATCAATAATCAATGATAGTTTTTTGTAACCCAAACAATGATCTTTTCCTTAACCTAACCTAGTAGTCCTGGTGCCTAAACCCAACCAGCCAAACTCACCCTGCAGAGCTTTCTAGCTGAGTGTATGTAAATTCCTCCACAGCCCAACGAGCAGAGCCCACGAAGGACCACCTGTTGCGACCCATTATCTACAGAGTGAGAATACATTACTGCCAGGCTCCCAGCTCTCTTTCCAATTCATTTTTAAGTCTTACGATTGATGTCCTGCCGTCAAGACAATAATTGCTCTCCGTTCACTTCCAAGTGCTTCAGATCGTAATCAATCATTAACATTTTGAATGCGCTGAAAATTCTCCCTTTTCGTGAGCTCATGGATGTTACAACATCTGAAATTAGAGAGAACGGCCTGAATAGTTTGAAACAAAATTCGTACAATCACATCATCCAGGGTTGCTTATTGTTCATTGATGAACTATGATATGGTCACCAAAATCGATCAATATATACAGTGAGGTCTCTGGGCCTCTGTCAATTTTTTTTTTTTTTTTTTTTTTTTGCGTAAGAGCAGTACTACTTGTTCAGCAGAGTTGATAATAAAGTTTTCTGACTCTCTTTGCCTAGAGAACAACAAACTTCTGGTGTGATTGATTTCTCTAAAGCAGGACTAAAAAAAAATCAATGTACATCATATCACAATGTTAAAATCTGGAAATATTAAGAAAATGTAACGTGTTAGCAAAATGAAAAGAAATCACAGTGCTAGATTTGAAGAATTTTACTACGACTGATTCTGTCTGTTAGTTTTTATGACCACACGGATTGAAAATCTTATCAAGTCCTTCAGTTGTTGGGGAGTTCAGAGCTGTATTTAATTAAGTCAATGCTGTCATTTCAACTTGTTTGAATGTCAGTGGAAACTATTGTGATTCACCTCACGCCATGAGGGAGAAAACGAGAGCTGGAAATATCAAAGATGAGACGATTTGCTTCCCTCTTTGTGAATGAAACCCACAGAGTCGGTGGTTTTCAAGAAGACTCACTTCGGTTTATGACGGATGGCTGAAAGAAGTAGACGAGCACGATAGATATAGACATCTGCTAGCAATAAAATGTCACTTGTTAAAAAGAATCAATCAGTTTGCTATGCCTCCCTCTCTCAAATTTCATTTCATATTTGCCTCTATAAGGGAATAGTTGATAAAAAGAATAAGTACAATAAGGCCGATAAAGGGTCCTGTTTCTGTGAGTGTACAATAAAGATTTGAATTGGTTTTATGGCTCATAATAACATGGATAGCACAGACCTTGTGAAGTTTGACCTGAAGTAGCACTAACACATAAACCCGAGCTTCAGAAGGTTTTGTGGCGACACCGCAGATATTGTGCTGTAATAAGAGCTACTTCTCTCTGAGATGAGGAGGGAGATCCTTGAGTTCCTGGAAGATTTGCTTCTCCTCTGGCTCCCAGTTGATTTATTCAGCACAAACATTATAAAGGCGGGGAAGGACAACAGGATGGGGCAGCATGCAAATGGGTAAGCCATGCACACACACACACACACACACACACACACACACACACACACTCAAACATATATACAGGAACATCCACACCAGCACATTCCGAATACACAAAATATAAAGGTATACAGAACAATACATTATATATACAGACATATATTCTACACACACACACACACACACACACATGTGCTCACACACTGAAAAAACACAGTCACAGAGGGAGATGGTTGACATTGCAATTTGCCAGTGACTGTGCAATCAGCTTCATGTCAGTCCAGCCGGCAAGAGAGCGAGAGGCCAGGGATGACCAACACCACACACACACACACACACACACACACACACACACACACACACGCACTGAGTTAATTGATTCACAGTTAGGCAGTGCTGCGCTTGTGTGTGACAGACAGATGGCAAGTATGAGCGAGAGACTGTGAGAAACATGTTTACAGTATGTGCATCTCTCTTCTCTTGAGACCACAGCAGAGTGACTTTAAAACCAAGTGTTTCCTCTCCAAACACCGTATAACCTCCTCGCTGTGAAACACACTCACTATTGTGGATCCAGGTCAAATTCACGAGCTCCAATTGACTTTGCCCATTAAATCTGCTTCACTCATGACAGGGCTCTGGGGAATCGCTACAGAAACATATTTTTCAGGCCTTAAGGTACGTTCATGGAGAATGCAAGGTGAATTTCAGGTGAAAGTGCTTTTGCATATAAAATCAAAGGAAAGATGCAAACAAGACGCAGGTTTGCTCCAGGCAGCCAGACTGAGTCAGGATGCATCTGCTCAAGTTAAACATATTTCTTCAGTGAAAAAAAATCCATGCTCTCCTTATACTGCATAATGAGCTGACATGTGCTACGGCAGCAAGCAGATATATATATATTCAACATGGGCTGAACATGAACTTGAACATGCAGTTGACAACTCACTCACAGGGTGTGTGTTGAGATCAGGTGCAGCAAAGTGGGAGCACCTGAACAGATATTAAGGATGCAGAAAAGCATATCGAGCACACAGAGAACTGACAGCTCAGAGAAACAGTGGGCTCGTCGTGTCCAGTACATTCTCCACACACAATCATCCAAATCATGTTCAAACTACAAAAAAGGTGTACTGTAAATGCTTGCAAGAGAAGTAGCATCACAACCAGGTTAAGTTTTTGGGAAAGAGAAGGTTGGCTGACGTCTGGTGAAGTCATTTCTGTAGCATCCTGCTAATCTGTGCATTTTGTGTTTCCTGTTAAGTTTGCAATTTCCTCTCATTTCACTTCCTGCCTTTGTGTTACTTTCTGGTCTATATTAACACACCTGCGATGCCTCACCTGCCCCTGCTCTTACCCTCAGTCAACCCCATATATATATACTGTCCTATTGCCTCTGCTCTCAGATTGTCTTTGCTCTTCCTTCTGTGTTCATTGATTTTCAGCCTTCCCCAATGTTTGATTCTGTTTTTTTTTTCCGAGCTCATTCTCTGGTTTTTGCTTTTCGCCTTCTCGCTGCTTCGACTGGATTTAATTCTTACGCTCTGTGCTGTGTCTCTCTCTCTGCACCCGAGTCTCTGATCATTCTAGAAACAGTACAATTTCAGTAAGTGGCCCTGAAACAACATCTGTTTACATTCAAGTAGCAAAGCCCGCGAGCTGCCACAGTAATTATAAGTCTTGTCCATTGGGTGTCATTAGTCAGGCTGTGTTATTATACAGTGACAAGTGTGTGTACAGAGGAGGTCAGGGTGGATGGTCGGGACAACAAAACATCAGACTTTAACATGGGAGACTGCTCTTCATCTCCTGTTTACAACGACAGTCAAAACATTTTTGCAAACCATGAGTAAGTAATCTGAACCCAAACATTATTTTCCCCTAAACCTAACCAAGTCTTATCTGGCCGAAATCTAACCAAACTTTAATCCAAGTGCTGTTATGTTATAAAACTCTTTTTTTTTAAATGATTTATCTTTCAACATATCAGTCAACAAATGTCACATTAAGAACATTAGTAAACTAAAATGATGGCATCAGAAACAAGGTACAGCAGCATTGATGGCATTTCTCAATATTCAGCAGCTGAATCTCTCTGTAAATGTCGCGTTGTTTGTGTGGAAGAACATCTTTGGCTCTGACAGAGCAGAATGATGTAAGCCACTGATGATGGATTGAGTTTATGCTAAAACACCCTCAGTGGAGTCTGTTTGATTTGCAAGGAGGAGAATAGGTGATGATGGTGTGGCGAGGTGACTCTGGGACCTCCGACAGATGGCTGAACATGAGAGAGGAGCGGGGCAACGTTTGTAGTGCTGGCAAAGGGCGAGTTTGAATAGTTGTTGGACATGATTGGTTTTCCCACCACGGGGTAAAATAAGTTTAGTGAGGTGTGTGAGAAAGCGTGCACTGCTGAGGGGAAAGTATCAGTAAGAATATGTGAATCACTCTTCCCAAACTTTCAGTCATGAATTCCAAATGTGTTACACACTCAGTGTGTTGTTGATGCAGAAAAGGGTCTCATTCTTTCTCTCCTTCCCTTCGAGTGCTCGATTCTGTTTCCTCTCCTCCTCTGCCCTCTTTCTCTTGAGATCTCACTCACACAGAACCTCGTAATGTTGCAGCCTTACACACATGCAGAGAAGTGTATTTCGAACCGTGTTATTGTTGGATTTTGTACACAGGATTCACATGTTACATCCACCGTCCACTCTCCCGCCTCATCCCTCTGAGGTGACCCAAAGGACTTAATTTATGCCAAGTATTGCTGGCAGAGGATCCCAAACCCATCACTGTTGCACCACCTGTGCACCCGAGCCATTTTGCACGGATCTGGCAGTTCTGACATTCAACCAAAATGGGGACACTTTAACGGGAAGAAAACTAGTTGCAGGATAATGATGCAATTGCAGCTCCACAGATGATCGCTCCATAAGCATGTGTCAGATTTGCATGCAGTAGTGGGGATGCTGACTATGAAATGGTCTAATTAAATGCCAAGAAACAGGCACACAGAAGTTGTAAATGAACTGAGATGTACTGGAAAAGCCAGAACTGGCTGCAAAAACATGTGGGAAGATGCAGTTGTCTCTGGGTCCAGAGACGAGTGGCAGAAAGAAAAGAGAAAACAAGTATTTAAATGTGGGAACAAAGACCTGTTTTAACAAGTTTCATTTTGAAATTCAAATGTTTTTCTGACACAGTTTCTTCATATCAATAAGTAGGAAGTTATTAAAGTTGGCTCTCTGTATGTGATAGTGGAAAATTACTTGAAGTATGCAGTAAATTAAAAAAATAAAATGATTAGTCTGACCAAGAACAACAGATTAATTGTTCAAGTAAATTTAAATTTAAACACTCTTGTACAGATTTTCTTTTTCTCTGTGTCATATTAAATTCAACTGAACATCTTTAATGTGATTTGTTGACATCAATGCTCATTAAAAATATGCATTTTATTCTATTAATGGAACAAATGATCAATATTATAAAATAATAATGTTCTAATGTCTAATAATGATGATGTGACTTGTAAATAAACACTTTGTTGTGTTGTTTACCACTTGCTGACGGCCTCTCTGTTCACGTACCCATGATGCTTTTCTGTCACTCAGTCATCAACGGTATAGGAACGACACGAGGTAGCATCAGCCAGTGGAGCTCAAGTTCAACTTTAATACTAACAATTTAATGCCAAGTTTTCACTAACAACTCAGAGAGAAAGAGAAAAGTTCAGTCGCCGTTTTCATTCATTAGCTCCGAGCTGTCAGTAAGTACACGAACATGCTAATGCTAATAAGCAGCGTCGGAGACCACCTGCGGAAACAAACATCGCTTTAATGGACACTTTAAAGAAGGAGGACTTATTGTGAAGCCCAGAGACACATTTTCCAAGATGAATCCTGTCCTACATGGTGAAGTATTATCATGGAAGACACCACAGGTGAGTAATTTAAGCTGGTGTATGGAGCCTCTTTGTAATGAAGTTTTGGCGTGAGTTCGATTTTTGTGTTTTGTGAGTGGATGTTGCTGCTTCTTCCACCTGTTTGTTTTAATGGTGTTTGGCTGCTGTGCCACACTGTTATATCGCTGTTTACCTGCTTATCTCTTGGTGCCCGTGTGCTCATATATGTTGTTTATTGTTGTTGTGTCTGCCAGATGTGGACTGTATGTGAACACCTGTCAGACAGATGTGGACTGTATGTGATCACCTGTGTCAGACAGATGTGGACAGTATGTGAACACCTGTGTCAGACAGATGGAACGGTGTGTGATCACCTGTGTCAGACAGATGTGGACTGTATATGATCCCCTGTGAACAGGTGTCCTGTGGCTTCCAGCTAGTGTAACGTGCAGTTTTTCTCCATTTTGTTCACATTGGTGTCCATTATGTAACTTAATTAAACTGTGGAGATTGGAAAGTACAGTTTTCATCACCTAATCTAACAAACCTCAGAGCCAAGGTCACAGACATGCACTTCAACTGATTTTGTCTAATGCAACCCACAATATCTCTGATTCAATCCGCCAATTCAAATATGAAGTATGAAAAGCCCAGTGATTATTTTCATTATCCATTAATCTGCACATCTGAATCCTGATTGATCAATTCATCATTGTGTCAAAAAAAAAATCCATCACAATTTCCTTAAGCCCAAAGTGATGGTGTGAAATTGCTGGTATTCCGCTGTCGAAGACCAAATGGGTCATGATTCTCTTAATAAAGTAGACAATTTAAAAAGCTGATAGATTAGTTTTTAAATAAATAAATTAATGAATAAATAAAGTAAGGAATTGGCAATTAAATAAACACCTGAAGAAATAAATTCCTAAGCAGTTAAATAATTCAATATCAAGTAAATAATATTAATATCTCCCCTGAAATTTTAATTAACAAGTAGACAGTGAAATGAATAAGCAATTAAATATGTATCCAAATAAATCTGTCTCACCTGAAAAAAATGTCTCTTCATTTTAGACTATTTCAATATTCTGAATATCTACATGATTTACATTATTCATCAGTCACTTATTTATTTCATTTTGTCCATCTAGTTTTTGATATTTTCCCTAAAAATATCCAACAATCTTGAACCTAAAAATATTAAATCAGAAAAGCTGGAATTGGAAAATACGTCATTTTCCCCTGAAAAATTACTTGAGAATGAATCAATCGTCAAAGTAGTTCAGGGTTAGCTTAAATGAATCCTCTAATCATTTCAGCTCTATTTCAGTTGCCTGGTAGCTGCATTAAAATCCATGAAGTCAAGTGAGAGGTGTCATGTCAGATGAACTGTATCTTTAAGTGTAAGAAAGCTGAATTGTTTGGACCCTTTTCCCCCAATATAAAAGTCTGGCACTGGTCAGAGTGACTTGAACTCAGAAGAGATGGGAGCTGTCAATCATTCTTTAAATGCTGATGGACAAGCAGCGAGCACTGTTCAGGCAATCCAAAGCCTTAAGCGAATGGAGCTGAAAGTGCACACAGAGTTTAAAAATTTAGCTGGCAGTCCTGGTTACTGCCATCAACTTTTAGAACAGTGGACCCAGTATTGAAAAGAAACCACCCATTAAAAGTATTTCAGAGGCGGCTGCAGTGGATCCCTGCTGAGGTGGCGTGACTAATAAATCTATCCTGGACTTGCATTGCACGTATCACCTCCCGTGCCTTTTCCCACACCGTTGACATCAAGTGTGATTCACTGCCAGAATTATTCATGCTCTCGCGTAAGCCTCCAAAGAAGAGAATATACCATTATTGGGGCACACAAAGCTCTCTCAGGGGAAATTAGGGTGTTCATTGCCATGTTGGAGTTCAGTGACACACTGAACTCAGCCAGGAGGAAATTGAGGAGAATACCAGAGTGTAGCAGCGATCAGAGGAAAATCCAAAATGAAGCATTTCATTTACAAAGTGCTTTAGCATGTAGAAACTAAGAGGATCACGTATTTAAGCCAGAAAGCCATCGCGAAGGCAGTAAGGATTTATCTTAAATGAATCAGATTTACACCTTAATCCTTGTCCCTCTGTGCATTTCTACCATATCATTACTGATGTTTCTGGAATCCCCAAATTCACACTTATTTAATCTTCTCTCTTGGTGATGATCACACCATAGGACACATTACTGCTGAAATAATACTGGTCAGGACAAAACTGATGGAAAAGTAGTTTCAGGTTTCTTTGGAAGTCAATGCATTTTTAATTGGTACAGTGCTCGGATAAAATACCAGCCGTGTATGACTATTATTTCCCTGCAATGAATGTAAGCTTGTAGATCTGTAAATGGCGAACACGTCTTTACAGAAAGAACACAGAAGCAAAAAATACTCCACAAAATATCAACACAGCAAAAAAAAAAAGCAGCAACTCACAATAGGAACACAGTGAAGACACGTTAATATATTTACTATCAGATCTTTTTCTTTGCTGCTGCAGTTTTTTCCTGAAGATCAATAAAGTTCATCTTATCTTATCAACACACTTTAGGCACATTTAAGGGGAACCGAATGAAATGAATGAAATGCGAAATGGAACCGCAGAGGCAGAACAAAATTTCGCCAGTTGTGGCCTGAAAAAAAAAAGCACCTACAAACACACACCTGCACACACACACACCAAAATGGCAGCTTTGAGAATGGGTTATTGATTTGTGATCATGCCTGCAGTGGCATTTCAATCCTTTTTAACCAGCAGAGGAAATTCCATTAAGCCATTTATTACAAATGTCACCACGACTCCTGTGTGTGTGTGTGTGTGCGTGTGTGTGCGCGCACTTGTTTTTATGCATGTATGTGTTCACTTGCTGCTTCTTGAAAGTGTGTGTAAGTTTGTGAGAACATGTGAGAGTGTGAATATCTGTGCCCATGCTTTGTGTATAGTAACTGTATGTATATAGAAAAGATTTAAAGGTGGAAATGTATGTGCCTATAGTGTGTGTGTGTGTGTGTGTGTGTGTGCGCGCCACCCATCCTGCAGGGAGTTTCAGGGAAGGTTCAGACAAGCGTAGAACAATCACCATGAAGAACAGAGAGAACAGGAAGGAGGAGGGCAGTCTCGATGGGGAGGGAGAGAAAGAAAGAGGGGAGGGAGAACAGGATAGAGAGTCAATGAGAAATGAAAGAGTTGGAGAGAAGGGAAAAAAATATCAAGGAAGGCAGACAAGAGAGAAACAGTGGGAGAGAGCGACAGACACGAACAGAGACATTGTGCAGCTGAGAGTGGAGCCGGTTCTAAACATTACCTTTACATTTCATTGTCAATCCATATCATACACATACATATACAACCATGATTCCAAAAAAGTTCCAAAGATTCCAAAGGTCTGAAGCTGTGTAAAACATAAAGAAAGCAGAATGTTATACATTTGCTCAAATCAGAACAGACAGAAAGACAATATATTTCATGTTTGACGTCATCAACTTCATTGATTTTTGTCAATATCTGCTTATTCTGAATTTGATGGCAGCAGCATGTTTCAGACAAGTTGGAACAGGATCAAGAAAAGACTGTGAAAGATGTGGACTGATCCAAAAACACCTGTTTGGATCATTCCACAGGTAAACAGGTTCATTGGTAACAGGTGATAGTATCATGATGGAGAGAAGTTCAACACTTTGTCCAACACATGATTGTGTAAAGGATATACAGTTTGTTTGTGAATAATTGCATTCTGTTTTATGTCTTGCACGTCCCAACTTCTTTGGAATCAGGGTTGCACTTCGATTCTTTATTTTCTTTATTTTAAGATTTATTTGCGATAATTTGATCTTCTTTATTATAGTATATTATGCAGCATAGAGTTTAATGTATGCTATTTGTGTTTGTAGTGTATTTAAACATATGGAAGACAAAGACTAGCATGTCAGAGCCCTTTTTCCTCCTCTCATGAGTTTGAGAACTTCTACCACTCCAGAAACACTCAGCCCACTTGTGGTTGTACAGTGGTGTTACAGAAGCAAACAGTCTTTGGCTGAGTACAGACACCAGCTTGTAGAGAGCAAACACAACAGCAGACAGGTTTATTTTGGCCCGTTATCAAGTTACTCACTGAATTAACATTAATTAAAGGCAGCTGATATGACCTGCAGCCGGCGACGCTCGTCCTCATAGCCAGTGAAAGCGACGGTCAGTGAATGAGAAGCAGCTTGCCCCAGTGTTTTTGCACACTGAGCTTTGCTAATACGAGAGGAGAGACAACAGATTTGTTAGCACTGGAGCTTAGCGAATTGGACCGTCACCGATCCTTCGTTTTAGGACATCCTTATACTGGAGTGACACAGACAGAGGGTAAGACAGCGGGAAGAGAGGAGAAAGAAATTAAATTAAAGTTCGGAAAGAAAAGTGTTGTGTTTGGCACCATGAAGTTTTTTTTTCAAAACATAATTATATGAATCGAACAAAAAAAATAGTCACTGCTGAATTTCTCTTGTTGCAACTAAAGTCCTGATGTACAGTATGTTGCAACATATACAATATCTGAATTAGGAGGAATAAATGTTCTGTTACCTCCTCTCCTCCCTTTTTTATTATAAAAGATACTGAGTGTTGACACTTCACGCTTGTTGCTCCTCCGCCTCCCCTTTTCTCAGTTCCTCCCTTCCTCTCTGTCTTCGCTAACATAAATCATTGCTGACAGTCAATAAGCTCCTTGTCTAAAAGTTTTAAGTGGCCACCAAAAGGTCAGAACGTCTCAAATACCTCAGAGAGAGGTACGAGAGGCTGGATCCAGACTATCTGCTGTCTAAGCAGCCGGAGCAGTGACAGTGATCCAGTGCTCCACAGACTGCAGCTGGGTCCTCGCCTTCAAGATACAGACCGTATCTGGATCAAAAACTCCCACGATAAATGACAGAGTCAAAAATCTCTTCCATCCAATAAATCTCTGAATGTTAACCCAAACTGTGCTGGAACGCCACTCTGGATAGATTCGATTGATTGTGCTATTTGTGACCCCAAATATATGGAAATGAAAGTTTGAATTATTTTGTGACATCCAACCAACTTCAGACAATATAACTAGCAGGAATGCTTTTTGTACATTAAAATTATTGTTGCAATAAAATTTTAGAAGAAAGTCAAACTGGTACCCTGGTCTGTGCGGGACAAATGGTTTGTGTGCCTGGATTCCTATTGATCAGAGATAAACTAAAGGCTGAGCATTATCAGAAAAGCTATTGACTCTGTGAGGCAGCAGATTTGAGCTAAATGCTAATGCTAGAATAGCAAGCATGCCCACCGTGACAAGGCAAACAAACATGTTGATGTTTAGATTGTGTAGTGTTTACTATGTTCACCATATTGTTTTAGCGTGTTAGCATGCTAACATTTGATAATTGGGGCTATACATAAAGTACCTGATGCTGATGGGAATGTTAGTTTTGCAGTTTTTATTACAGTTCAAGCTCCTCTAAAACCACAGATGTCAACCTTGTGGTGATGCTAGAGGAAAATCCAGGAAGTCAGTTGAGTCCATAGTCTGGGAACCATGAGTGTGTGTGTAAAATGTTGTGTCTATCTGTGCTATAGATTTTTTGTTATTTTACTGGATGAGTGAAAAGTTTGACCTTTTTGCAGCACCAATTGTGATTGGATTCACCGAAGTCATCAGGGTTAATCTGGGTATCTTTAATGTTGTTGCAAAAGTAACATTAAAGTAAAAGTGCCAACCTCATGCGGGTGCTACAGGAAAAGTCAGTAGGATTCATCCTCTGAGGACTGTGAATGTCTCTTCAAAAAGTCATTACAATCCATCCAAAATTAGGCCATGCCGCAAAAAAAACTATATTCAATTTTCTGTGCTTCTGCTGAGCAGACCATCTGCTTAGATGCTCTGTTTGTTTTTTGCCAAAAAAATCTGCCAACTGTTGCAGTGAAGCAGATGTCAGTGAGTCTTAACTGTTTGAGTGATTGACCAGTTACTCAGAAGAATCAGTTTGTACTATATGATTTTTTTCATTAATTCTGGAGGTTTCTTTTGAACCACAGGACAAAATGTTTTCCACAAATATATGTTCTGGTGTGTGTGCATGTCTCATGTGCTCCTCATGATTTTGAGACAGATGGCGCAGTTGAAAAAAATCGATGAAATCATCTTCTTTTGACTTCAAGGCAAACAGACTGGTTTCATATGTTCTGGTTTTTGATTTTGTTGCCACTAGACTCGTGCACGGCCACATGCATGGGTACACACACTCCGACTGTACACTCGCAATCTGTCTTTTATCTGTCATGCCTGTCATAACAGGATCTTCTTTACTCCAGCTGACCTCCATCCTGCCATGTTTATATTCTTCTTCTTCTACTCGAGTGATGCTGACAGAGAAAAGGAGGTCTTAGCATTGTGTGTGTGTGTGTGTGTGTGTGAGAGAGAGAGAGAGAGAGCGATAAAGAGACTGTTAATGGTTGAATGATTGACGTTTTCAGTGACGGTGAGAGATGTCACATCCAGAGAGCTGAGAGGGGCAGTTTTGTTCTTGTGCTTTATGTGATCTATATATTGTATGTGAGGCAGTGTGTCTAAATGTGTGAATGAAGTGTGGAAGGACAACATCGTGGGATGTGGATGGGTGAATGATGATGGTGGTGAGAGATGAAGCTGTGGTCAAGGGATAAAGGTTCTTTGTGATTCTTCAATGCCTTGTTTTTCCACTCGATGTAGAAGATGTCTTTGTAATGAGTTTCCACCTAAGAGTAAAGCAGAGCCACCTTTGGGTCAACTGCAGGACCAAGAACTGAGCAACGTATTTGTTTAGTGAGTACAGTAGTGAGTAAATTGCCTTAATAATACTGAACCTCCAATAGAGAAGGAAAATTAAGACAATGACCCAAACATTTCCAGGATATATCAATAATCTCTGTCATAACCTTCTCAATTATAAGCCTGACCTATTATATTCCTGATGGATGGAGCATTGCAATAGGTCTGTCTGGGCTCTCTGAGTTTTTTTTTTTTTTGGCTACTGGAGGGCAGCAGATACAAGTGCTAAACACAACCCTGATATACAATCAGGTTGATATGATGAACTTGAGACAATCATAATAATAATAATAAACATCCACCCATTGTGACACAACATTAGCTTTTATTTGAAATTGTGTTGACAGTGTGTTGAAATGTTGACTTTTTAGTGGCTAAAGGTTTACCAGCTAGTTGCTAACTTTGTCTGTCTGTTGTTTGGTGCTGGGCAGGTAGCTTACAATAGCTTTTCAGACTTGTTTTGCTGAGATCTCTGAGTGAGAGTGAACCAAAACCAGGAGACACAAAACCAAAACAATGAGCTGAAAGATGCAAAAATTTACCATAAAGTTGAGTAAACTTCAGAGTCGGGTGACAGTTGTATTTTAAACACTATGAGCAGCCCTTTTGCCTACAAGTAGTCATGTGATCTACTGTTAATATTGATATATTGATTACAGCAGCTGTAAAATATTTTATATAATTATAGCATCTTTCATATTATTCTGATTCTCTGATCTGCATCCGAGGTGTTTAAGGCCATTTATTCTCATTGTTAATGGTTGTCAGCAGATATAATGTTTCATTTTTGAATTTGAAACAAAATTGCTTTTCTTGATCTGTGATCCCAAATGTCAGCATAAATCAGTTTGACGATGCTCATATCATGTTTAAGAAACACTTTTGTGACCTCAAGGTTATAGTGAATGAGAGCTTCGTAACTCTAGCATAACAGCTGCCAAGGTGCACTTCAACAAGGCACTCAGCAACCGAAGCTGTAACATTCACTTCTTAGATTTGACACACGTGGAGCTATTTCTCACTTTCAATATATAAATGTGTGAGCCAGTTTTAAAATTTGCCAAAATGAGATTGAGTCGAGGGATCGGAGCCAGATGGGCGTGGATCTACTGTATATATCATATAAAAGATCATGATTAAATCTATTAATCAGTGCATAGTCCCTCATCATTTGTGTGTTAATCTGACAACAATATCATCATCAAACATATTTACAGCTGTTGGGCGTTAGGTCCAGTTTTATGTCGTGCTTCTCTTATATAGTTCGCCAAAACCTTCTCAACTCTGGCTCCAAGCCCTCGAAGCACTCTCAGTCAACCTACCGGCGTTAAATGAAGGTGATGATGATAAATGATGTACAGTTACCGAGGGAATGTTTTTTTATCTAGAGGAGCAGCATCATTATAAGAGCTGGCTGTCAACTTCACAGAAACCGCATCTTTGGGGTGATGCCATGTTTTCATTAGGGAACCAACAACGCACACACACAGATGTGCGTGCTCGTACAGACATGCTGGCTTTATCTTAAGCATGCTCTTTCTCTGTCTCTTTCTTTCTCTTTTTTTGACTTTCTCCATCCATTACCTCCACACACTTGCCAACACACGTTACACATCAGAGCCACGTGTCCACAAACGCTGTATGTGATGAATTTTTCCATGTAATATCTGGGCTCGGACACTCTCTCTGAATACTTAGCAGACAGGACTCTGAGGTGCACTGAGATGGAAAAATGTCAAAAAAGTTTAAAAGTCAGACTGGGTACACACAGAAACGCATTGTTTATTTAAAAACCTTGTGTATCATAGGCACAACATCCGGTGTGTTTGTGTTTCTGACTGTAACAGTGAGGTCAGCCCATTTCTAGTTTAGACAGTAGATGTCAGAACATGCATTGAATTAAAAACAACAACAACAGCATCTATCATTTGAAGGTTGTTTCATTAATGCAAGTCATTTAAGCCACCCGATGCTTGTTAACAAATCAGAAAGAGAACATAGAAATGAAAAGAGAGTAATACAGGAATAGGACTAAAGCTCTGTTTCACATGAGAGATAATATATGTCTATTACTATTATTTGTGAATTCCATGTGTACTCTCTGTATAAGTCTGTTTTAATTTGATCATTTTGTAACCAGTGCACCTCAAATTTGGGCACAAATGATTTGACTCCTTCAGCTCTTTTAGATGTGCCACATTATCTTTGAACCTTGCATATCAAAGTGATGACTTAACACGTCCTATTTTGCATTATGTAGTTACATTAGATTTTAGATTGTAACTGTATGCACCACTGCTGAAGCGTAAATTGAATGCATTGGGCAACATTTCTCTTCCACTGAGTAAATATAGGAACAAGAACAATGATTTTCAAACATATAAACTCATTTCAAATAGTAGTGTCAATTGCATAGATGAGTCAAGTGACGCCCATCTCAACAGGTCATTTAGCTTTTTAAAATATTTTGTCACTTGAAATGGTGATCTGATGTTGCATGATCTGGAAAATGACATAAAGCATTTCTCGAAAGTTTTGACCAAATCTGATCATCGTCAGCCATGAATGTCTGATGAATAGGCACTTTTCGTTGTCATCACAAACAGCAGTAGCTGGTGGATGTATTTTACTGCAGTACAGAATTTAAAATAAAACAACTATAATCCATATGGACATACATGATACCCTCAAGACTTATGTTCTTTTGAGTTGCACTTTGCTCAGAGTCATTAGTTTGACAGCTTATTTCTTCCACTCTCCGACCATCTGCGGATGCCTCTTAGAGTTCATATCAGATGTACTCAGACATATCCTTTTGAGATTGGTAGTGTAGAGTCTAGACTCTTAAATAGTGCTATGCAGCGCTTTCTAAATGTATATGTATATTTTGACTGCTTCACGTTCTAACATCTGGAGGCCCACAAATTATATGGCACACTTGTCAGATGGAGACAAGCACATCATAAGGCTTAGAAGTCAGGCTCTTTGAATCTTTACAGCTCCAGCACCATGTTTCTCTTTAAAGTATCTGCTCGACATTTTAGTGCTGCATAAAACTGCATAATTTAATCTGTGATACAAAGTCCAGCATGTAGACCTGCGGCTCCTCCTCCAGTTCAGTGGACTTATTTTACCTTTCAGCTACATTGTAATATACAATATTTATGGGTCACGGGTTCATGATAAGGTTTCGAAACGGGAGGCAGGTACCCAGTGACCATGGAGGAATCCACAGAATCAAATATCACTCTTTCCATCAGTGACCATGTGCCCTTGAACATAACATAGAAACCCTACAGTATGTGCACATTGAAGACATTTTTGATGGTGTACTTTTTACTGTATTTCAAGTTTTTTGGGCCTATCACCTACCTAAGTTCCATTTTTGTCTGCTGCCATATGCATTTCTTTCCACATGTATTGCTTGACATGCAGTTCTGATCAATGTGACTGACATCACAGTGAACCTGTCACAAGCTATATGTGACCCTGCTACTGTATATGCCTGTCTATTTTCATTATCTATGAATCTGCTGATTATTTCCATGACTAATCAATTAATCGTTTAGTCAATAAAATCTAAAAAAAAAATTGGAACAATGCTCATTGCAGTTTTCCAGAGCCAGTCCGAACAGTCTAAGTCCTAAAATAAAATAAATGAAAGAAAAATATACATACAATCATAACATAGACACCTGTAATCAATCATTAAAAAAGTGTCTCTGGCACTGTTGTTCTACATTTTACATATTACATATAATAGTTTAAAATTATTTAATTAGTAGTTCAACAGTACATTTTCAAATATTAAATAAATAGTAGGCTAAAACTGAGCCTGTTTTCGAGCTTAGAGCAGGTATATCTCAAAAAGTGCAGCATATCACAACATCCTACTCCTCGTTAGTCATTGTTGACTTAACGAGGCTGCGTTTCTGTAACTCATTTTAAACCCTTTGAATATGAAGTGTCACTGGATGTTGGATTTTTGCGTTCAAACCATCTGCTGTTCTATTTTGCGCTTCCTCTCTTCTTTCCTCTCTCTTTTTTCAATAGCTTGTTTTTCTAGTTTTACTCAAGATGCCCTTTCAATCCCTCTGACTTTCAGCCTGTCTTCCAAATCCCTCCCTGCATCCTTTCAACCCCACCCCCCCTAAATTTCCATTCACTCTGTGAATTAAAGCCAATTTTATAGGAGGGAATCAGCAGCGTTATTATCATCAGCAGCATTGACTAATGTCCCTCAACACAAGCATTATAATTCCACAATCAATACCAGGCTTTAATTATTAAGTGGGTATCGGTGTGCAGTTTGCATTAGCAGTGCTGGAGACTCATAAATAATTAAACATATTCAGTCTGATCCAGCATTGTGTGTGTGTCTGAGAGAGAGAGAGAGAGAGAGAGAGAGAGAGAGAGAGAGAGA